>QGSO01000178.1:1170795-1306478 GCA_011037825.1 Carya cathayensis
CCACAGGAAGAACCCGAATACAACCTAAGAAGGCATCCTCATCATCACCCAAATCACCAAACTCTTCAAGCTTAGGTTCATAGAATTGATCTTCTAACGGTTCATCAACTACACCCTCACGTTCCTCAATGACTAAGGCTCGACTGGGACAATTGGAGGAAATATGACCAAAACCTTTACAGTTGAAGCATTGCAGACGGGAGGAAGTCTTGGGGATTTCAGGACCTTTACCCTTATTTACTTGTACAGGAGGAATAGACGGAGGAGGCCCTAGGAGAGACTTAGGGGAAGAAGTGGACGCTGAGGTGATGGAAGGACGGTTGTCCCCACGTTTTCCATACGGAGTCCTAGTAACCAACTCATAGTCTCGCACTAAAGAGTAAGCGTGGTCAAGAGTAGTGATGCCCCGAAGGACAAGCTCATGCCTTAGATCATCTTTTAGGCCTTGTCTAAACCTACTCAAAGTCATAGCCTCATCCTCAACTACATGACATCTCATTCGGAATTCATCAAATTGAGTGACATACTCAGTCACTGGATGATTGCCCTGTGTAAGGGCATTCCATTGGTCCAACAAATTACCCCTGTAAGATTGGGGTAAATACTTCTCCTGAAGGCGACGTTTCATTTCTTCCCAACTTCCAACAGGAGGCGCATGGCGCCTCTCAAGGAGATCCTCTACACTTTCCCAAAAAAGTTGGGCAGTACCAGTTAACTTTAGACTGGCAAATTGAACTCTCTGATCCTCAGGAACCCTATACCAAGTAAAGAAACGATCCATATCCCTAATCCATTGAGTAAAAACCCGAGGATCTAAACAGCCATCAAAACTAGGGGCATCTAACTTAATGCTTCTGAATAAGCTCTCGTCATGGCGAGTGGGAGACTGAGCACCTTGATGGTAATAGTCTCGCTCTCGCTCACGATCATAACCCCTATCCCTACAATCACGTCTAAAATGTTGCCGAGCACCTCGTCGACGATGATAGTGTCTATTATGGGACGCTTCAGAGTTATCAGCGTCAGACAAATGAAGGGGTTCCTCAAAATTGTTCAACCTAGTAGCTAGGTTCCTATTCTCCTCACGAGTAGCAGCCATCTCAGTTTGGACAGTTGCTAATTGAGTCTGTAACTGTTGCTGGGTGGTAGCTAGTTGAGCTAATTGTCGGGTAAGGGCATCAAATTGGGAAGGGTCCATAGTATAGGTACTTGAACTAGAGGTGACAAAACGACCACTACGCAACTGCATGCAGTGCAACAACAACTAAATGAAATGCAATGGAGAGATCAAAGAACAATTTTTTTTTATTTATTATATTTTTTTATGAGGATTAAGTAATTCCAAATTCGGCAAACAAATAATGCTGATATTTAAAATAACAAAGCAATGACCAAATACCAAACAAGAGAATCCAAACACGTAGGATTTTATTTTTTTTTGGACTAAACTTGAAGAAAAAAAAAATAAAAATAAAAAGCAAAAGTACGGACTACGAAAATGAGAGAATGGAAACAAGATGTAGGAAGCAAACAAAATCTAAGTATTGATTAAATGGGGTCGTAACAAATGTGGGATCAAATCAAACAAGGAAGTCAAGTGGGCAGTCAAATGGTCAACTTAAAGGAGTCATTGTTCAATGGATCCATCAAATGAGTTTGGATGAAATTGATACGGATAACAGCAGCACATAGAAAACAACTGAAACTCTTCTAAAATGAACTGAAAATATAAAAACCAACGAGAGATGTGAAACAGAGACTCCCTTTGTTCATTGAAAAACTGTGTCAAACTGGGTATTGCACAAGTGGGGACGACGACGCACAAAAGAAAATACTTCAAATGTAATCTGTCTATTGATTTCCAGCGGCTGGAATGCTTCCCAAAAAACTTAAGTCAGTGACCAAAAAATCTGCCGAAGCCACCAATGAAAGCTGTGTGTCGATTGATCTTCTGAAAAATTTCTGCTTCTCTCTCTCTAGACGACCTGAATCTCTTCTCTCTTCCAAAATTTTTTTTTTTTTTTTTTGAATCTTGGTTTGAGATTGGTTTAAAAGCGCTGTAGATTTTGGAATATTGAAAAAAAAAGAAGATGAAACGGGCTGGTTTTGGTTTGGATCAAAGGAGATCTATGGTGGAAATGGTTTCAAAAATGGACTAGAAAATTCTGGGTATTTGAGTTGCAGAGGTGACGAAACAAAGTGGGGTCCCAAAGATTGTTTATTGTTTGAAAAAACAAAAGGACCTGATCTTGATACCAAATATGATGTAGGATAAAGTAAAATGAGAAAGAAATGGCATAAAAGTAGAGTAGAGAAGAGACAAACAAACCAAACAAGAACCTGAGAAAAGGGGAAAGAGATTAGGGAAAGAGGTTGGAGGCGACGGCTGCAACAAGCTTCCTTCTTCTTTTTTTCTCAAAAACTGCTCAATATTTCATTACAAGCCTTTAAATAGAAAAGTAACACAAACCCTAAAGAGACAATGGGCTAAAGCCCTAGCCCATTAATACAAAACCCAAATAAAGAAAATAAAATATAATATAAATCACCAAAATAAAAAATAAGAGATGTCCGCATCACATACCCACGTACAACACTGGCACCACTAGACAGTAACCGTATAACCACCAACTCCATTGAAGTGCACAACCCCCCACTGATAATAACTGCCAACCCCATCCCAATTGAAGTCTGCACCACCTTCGTTAAAAAGGAATATATACACCACCTCCTTCTGCTCTTGTGAAAATTACTACTGCTTCCTCCATGAAACAAAATAACCTCAAGCTCTATCAATTCCATTTCCCCACTGCCAATGCAACAGCATTGATGTGACACTAGAATACCCTGATCTAAGAAATTATTCCTATTGCCAGCAAAACTGTACAAATACCAGTAGCAGCAGGCCTGCACAATTTTCTGCTCATAATAGAGAGCATCGCAATCTAGCAAACATTTCCTTTTCCTTTCAATACAAACCCAATAAAGGAAAATACAAAAATAATAGAGCAACAGATCAGATAATTTTGCATTTTTTTGGGTGGGGGGGTTGAAAGCAAAAAGAATGGTACCAAACAGGACTAAATTTAGTATGCAACATTTATATTACAAGCCAATCGTAACATATTCATGACCACAACCACATTTGATTTTCATCCTTTAGAATAAAAAAATCTGTTTTCCATTTTCTTTTGTGTTTCTTTTATTTTCTTTTATCCTACCTGTGTCCGCTGCCCCCCCCGGGGGGGTGAATTGGAGAATTAATAAGAAAAAGGCCCTACACCAAAAAGGTGCCCACATTGTTGTAGTATGATGGCTTTTATCAATAGAAATACTAAATTGATCCAGTAACAAAAATGGCCACATAAGTGAACTGATTCCAAATTTAGCCAATTACCAGAGAGGATGATGATCAACAAGTAAACACACCTAAACAAGTATTTTGCAAAGTACAATGAAAAAATAAAGATAAAGAGGACTCAACTAGATTGTTATAGAACAAATAATGTGAAATCTCAAAGAGAGCTTTCACCAGCGATGGAGCCAAGGCAAGTGGGGCAATCACCTCCACTAAAATTTAGGAAAATTTAGAGAGCTTCTATGTATAAAAACAAGATTTAAAGCATCCTCAAATTAAAGAAAAAAAAAGTAGGTGGGCTTTAGAATCTTATCACATTGTCCCATGAAATTTTAAAGTTTTTGGAGCCTATTAGCCTAAACTTCCACTCAATTTAAGCTATGTAGGTGATCCATTGCACATTGGAAAACCTAACATCCCAATGTAGTAGTATTAAAGTTTTTCTAATTAGAACTCAGCTTGACGGAAAAGAAAAACCTAAATTGAAATTTAAAAAAAAAAAATTCATAAAAATAGGAATCTTGGATGAAAAAGGGATTATGACAAACAAAAGCACAAAACAAGAAGTAAATGAACATTTCATTACATTGAATTATTCAAAAGAATGAAACAGGAGAGTTGGCCATAGCTATTCTTGGTGATTTACAACATTTACTTGGTATGTTAACTTCTCTGCAAAAGTTTTGCCACTTGGAAAATGATACACATACAACCCTTTTCACAACTCTTTACACAACCGTGTTATAAATAAGGGGCATTTTTGTAAAATAACCTATAAATATATGAAAATGATATACATACAACCCTTTGCTCTTTGATAAGAAATTTCAACTAGAGTCTCTTCAATCCATAATCTAATTTCATCATTCAGGATCTTCTTTTCAGTGTAACGGATGAGCATTGCTCAATGCTTTTCTGATATGAAAGATCTTGTAACAAAACTTGCACATCACACCTAAAATTCAATTACCGAAAGCTACATGAGGTCCTAGTAGACCTATTCTTCACAAATATCTACCCAATTTTTTTATAGCGACTGTTGATTGTTTTTTCTCAGGGCATATGGTAGATGAATGCCCCGTATTATTTTTTCCTTTCTTAGATCCACAGCACAGTAACTGCCTCCCTCTGAACAATTTACTTGCTGTGCCGCTGACAACTGCGTTTATTCACAAGGAGGCTCTTTACGATAAGCCAAATTGGAAAGCCTATAACAAGCTTTTCTAATTTAGATAGATGAACTAAGTAAAGCTTTTAAATTACTAACGTCAACACTTCTTTTATGATATTGAACACTCATAATTGACCAGGGCATTTCTTACGATGTTACAGATTATTTGTACTTGAAAGTTTTTCTATTCCAGGCTCATCTTCTTTATTATGTAACCATATTATCTGGACCAAGCGAAGGTTATTGCTGTGCTTGGGAGAATGCACGTTGATAGAGAGAGAGAACACGGTGGTTGCCTCTGTTGAGCTTTTCAAGCCCTTTTCCCCCGTAGAAGTCACACGTCCAGACTCCTTCAGTGGGTCCCAGGCCACCGACTCTTCCCCACTGCCACAGAAAGGGCCGACGGTCACCGGCGACCACTCGGCTTCCATTTTGGTTTCCACTCCTGCCGATAACAGTGCTGATGGCATGTGTTTCTCTTTTTCGTTGGGGACAAATATGGGAGATGTCCCCGATACTTCTCAACATTCTTTGGGCTTCTCTGAGACACTTTCTAGGATCCTGGAAACAGAGTTGGAAGAGGTTGATAAATCATCTGCAGATGGGAGTACTTCGGATGAAAGCCCACCGCACGAATCAGACTTCCAGCTGGTATGCAAGGAATTTGGGCCAGATTCTCTTGCAACTGATCTGTATGGACCCGGGGATACGCCAAGTCCTCTGTGCTCTTTGCCACCAACAGCACCTATGGCTGATCCGCATGTAGATTGGATTTTTCAGAAGGTTAAGGATATGAGTCACTGTGTAGGGATGTCTTGCGAAGGCTATGAGGATCAGCTGCAAGCTCTTCTCATCGCAATAAAATCAGGCCAACCGTTACTTGCAAGATCAGCGTTGAAGAAGCATAGGGAGCTCAAGAGACTTGCTTGCTCCATAAATTATGATGCACGGGAGGGTAGCGCGTGCAGGTGACGGCATAAGGATAGGGTGAATCTTGGCGATCCATGAAGCCCAAGATTCTTTCTTGGAACGTTCGTGGCTTGAATGACCCGAACAAGTGCCTTAAAGTGAAGAATTTATTACGGGATTGGAAAGCGGATATCATCTGTTTACAGGAGACAAAATTAAAACTTATCGACAGGAACATAATCAGAAGCTTGTGGAATTGTCCTTATGCAGAATGGACCACCCTCGTTTCTAAGGGTGCTTCAAGGGGTATCCTATTAATGTGGGATAAATGAGTAGTCAACTTCATGGAGGAATATGTCGGGGCATTTTTGCTAGCATGCTCTTTCTCAAATGTGGATGACGACTTTGTTTGGGGTTTTGCAGGAGTTTACGGGCCAAATGATGATAGTAGCAGAAAACTACTCTGGGATGAGTTAGCTGGTCTATGCAGTTGGTGGGATATTCCGTGGTGTATCGGGGGCAATTTCAACATCACTCGGTTTCCGAGTGAGCGGTCGGGGGTTTCTAATATGGGCTCAGCTATGGCTGAATTTTCAGCCCTTCTCTTTGAATTAGACTTGGTGGATCTCCCTTTGGCAGGGGGAGACTTCACTTGGTCAAACGAAAAGGCCTGGTCGAGACTGGATAGGTTTGTTGTCTCTCTTTCCTGGGAGACTCACTTCCCCAATTTGTGCCAGAAACAGCTTCCTCGGCTTTGTTCGGATCACTTCCCCATTTTACTAGATTGTGGAGGTCTTCAGGAGGGACGCAGATACTTTAAGTTCGAGAACATGTGGTTAAAGGTAGACGGGTTTGTTGAAAAAATCCATTCGTGGTGGGACTCTTATCAACTCACAGGCTCTCCCAGCTTTGTCCTAGCAGGGAAGCTTAAAGCATTGAAGAATGACCTCAGAAAATGGAATTTGGAAGTCTTTGGGCACATCAACGACCAGCAGGACAAACTCTTTACGAAGTTACAACAGATAGATGAGAGAGAAGCAGTTATGACATTATCTTTAGAGGATAGGACTAGAAGACTTGTTGTACTCGCTGAGCTGGAAAAAATCACTCTCATGGAGGAAATCTCGTGGAGGCAAAAATCACGGGCTCTCTGGTTAAAGGAAGGGGATAGGAGCACAAAGTTTTTCCATAGGGTTGCTAACTCTCATAGAAGGAACAACGCTATAGAGGTCATCCATGAGGAGGGCAGGGTTATTTTGGGCAGAGACGAAATCAAGAACCATGTTGTCCACTCCTATGAGAAGCTTTTGACAGAGCAGTACCCTTGGAGACCAAAGACGGACGGCTTAACTTTCGATTCCATCGACCACACAACCACGGCCTGGTTGGAGAGGCCCTTTGAATAACTTGAGGTGCTTGGTGTGATAAAAGGTATGAATAAAGATAAAGCCCCAGGACCAGATGGCTTTCCAATGGCTTTCTTTCACGCCTGTTGGGATATCGTTAAAGAGGACATCATGAAGGTTTTCTTGGAATTTCACTCTTTATGAAATTCGAGAAGAGCCTTAATGTTTCTTTCATTGCGCTCATTCCCAAGAGAGCAAGGTCGGTGGAAGTGAATGATTTTCGTCCTATAAGTTTGATAAGTGGGGTTTACAAGATTATCTCTAAAGTTCTAGCGAAGCGGTTGAGCGAAGTCATGGGGAAGATCATCTTAAAGTCACAAAACGCCTTCGTAAAAGGGAGGCAAATATTAGACTCGGTCCTCATTGCCAATGAATGTTTAGAGAGTAGAGTCAGAACCGGCATTCCAGGTATCTTGTGTAAACTGGATATGGAAAAAGCTTTTGACCATGTGAACTAGGACTTTTTGTTGTATGTTCTTAGTAGATATGGCTTTGGGACAAGATGGTGTCAATGAATCAAGCACTATATTACAACTGCCAGATTCTCTGTTTTGATCAACGGCACCCCCAAAGGTTTCTTCAACAGCTCTCGGGGTTTGCGACAAGGGGACCCTTTATCCCCACTCCTATTCATCCTTGTCATGGACGTACTGAAGAATGCTGGACAGGGCAGTGATCACAGGCTTCATCTCGGGTTATTCGGTGGGTGGCTCTACACATGGAAGCATAATGGTTTCTCATCTCCTTTTTGCCGATGATACGTTGATTTTTTGTGATTCGGACCTAGAACAGATCCGCTCCCTCAGAGCACTCTTTCTTTGTTTTGAAGCAGTATCTGGCCTTAAGGTGAACCTATCAAAGTCGGAAGTAGTTCCCATTGGCTCGGTCAACAATTTAGGGAGGTGGCTGCCACCTTGGAATGCAAGGTTGCATCCTTGCCAATGAAGTATCTTGGACTCCCTTTGGGGGCCCCCCATAATTCTAAAGTAATGTGGGAAGGGATTGTGGAGAAAATTAAAGGCAAACTAGCGGGATGGAAGAGAATCTACTTGTCCAAGGGCGGGAGAATCACACTTATTAAGAGTACGTTATCCAATCTCCCAACGTATTTCCTATCACTTTTTCCAGTGCCTGCAGGGGTTTCGAATAGATTGGAAAAGATCTTTCGTGACTTCCTATGGGGAGGGCTAGAGAATACAAAGAAACTTCATTTGATCAAATGGGAGAAAGTATGCACCCCTTTATCTTGTGGCGGTTTGGACCTACGGAATTTGAGAACATTCAACAAGGCACTCCTTGGGAAATGGTTATGGCACTTTCATCTCGAAGGAGACGCCCTTTGGAGACACATTTTAGAAATCAAATATGGAAATGTATGGGGAGGTTGGTGCTCAAATGAAGTTAGAGGGGCCTATGGTGTGGGAGTTTGGAAACATATCCGGAAGGGCTGGGATGATTTTCTCAACAACTGTAGGTTCGAGGTGGGATGAGGCACGTGGATAAAATTTTGGCATGACCGTTGGTGTGGAGATGCGATCTTGAAAAATGCTTTTCCCTCCCTTTATAGGATCGCATTGGATCAAGGTTCTTCAGTGGCTGATAATATGTGCAATAATTCTGACTCCATCACTTGGTCTGTGTGTTTTACTAGAGCTATACAAGATTGGGAGATGGGGGACATCACTGAGTTCTATAGAGTGCTCTACTCGATGCAGTTAAGGGCAAGAAGGGAGGATAAACTACTTTGGACTGGCACAGGGAACAAGAAATTCTCAGTTTGTTCATACCATAAAGCCTTGTCGACTCACTCCTCCAATCCTTTCCCTTGGAAGAGCATTTGGAGGAGTAATGTTCCCCTCAAAGTTGCTTTTTTTGGTTGGGTGGCCTCTCATGGTAAAATCTTAACAATCGAAAATCTAAAAAAGCATGGATTTTACATAATGGATTGGTGCTACATGTGCAAACGTAACGGCGAATCAGCGGATCACCTTTTACTTCATTGCGAAGTAGTTAAGGCTTTATGGGATGTAATCTTCTTGAGGCTTGACATTGCATGGGTCATGCCCAAGAGGGTGATAGACCTATTGTCTTGTTGGCAAAGGATTAGGGGCAATCGCCAGATTGCTGCTGTATGGAAGATGATACCTTTATGCCTAATGTGGTGCACATGGAACAAAAGAAATGGCCATTGTTTTGAGGATAAGGAACGCTCCCCAGACAGTTTTAGGGATTTTTTCTTTCATACTCTGTTGCTTTGGGCCCATTCTATTGCATGGAATGGAACAGGGCTTAATGTTTTGTATGCTACTCTCCGTAGCACGTAGTTCTTGTAGTCCTTGTATCTAGGCTTTTCTTGTATACTCCCTGTGTACTCGGACTTTGCCTATTTACGAGGATCAATAAAATTCTTTTATCTATCAAAAAAAAAATAAGACAATCACTTATGGAAATCTTAGATTTTCTATATGGGAGGTGATGGCAGATGCATAAATAGGATTTGACATCTCTTTTTTGATAAGTAATAAGACTTTGTTCGATATCTTCATTTCAAACTGCCAGATGCTAGGAGTTGTAGGACTCAAAAAATTAGATATATTACAGATAGGCTACATGCAAAGCATGCATGAACAAGTATGGCAAATATTTCTTCATCAAACAGTTCAAATAAATACTAAAGAAAATAATTTACGAACTGACACAGATCCTATGCTATTTCTACCCATATTTTTTAGGAAAAAGGTCCTGCATGTGACAGAAGCAGCATCCAACTCGAGATCTATTCAATAATGTAGCTATACAGAATGAAAGGCATGTGTAAAAAAATAAAAAATAAAAAATCTTGTCTAGCAAAGCAATACAGGGGAACATGAAATATGGCAGTAACCATTAGGACAGACAAAAAATATAACCTTTGGGTAAAGAAAGAACACCACCTTAGGATCAAAAGCTAATGAAGCTTTAGAGTTCATTTGTTGAGCTGCTATGAAGTTGTTATATGTTGGGCAAGTTGTGCAATAAGGATCATTGCATATTCCCAACTGCCCAGACCTCAGCAAATGTTCATTTTTCCCAAAATTGTTGTCATGTGGCCAGTCATCTTGATCCTTGCCTTTAAATGAAGTAAACTTGCTCGCTAAAGGTTCCATTGTTTTGGGTCCTGTTACACCTTGATTTGGCAAAAAAAGGTTTTCAGCTTTGCGGCTAACATATAGTGGACCACTCATCTGTATGAATGGAGTTCTTCTTTCACTTCGTAAAGGACCAGTATGGCCCACAAGGTTAGTTTCACTTGCATAGGACTCCATTGAGTCCATAGGAATGGAAATTGATGCACTCCTTGTCCTGTATGCAAATCTCTGGAATTGAGAATCTGCATGTTGATCCAAAAACTGCCCATTTGTGTCTGAAAGCATAGGTATGTCGTCTTTTTCAAAACCAGACATCTTTTATTAATTAGATCTGCAGAAGAGTATAAGATAAATAATCAGAACGCATGTATCATATGCTAGTATCGCATAAACATTTTCTTTACAGGTAAGAACTGCATGACCATTTGAAAGTGTGAGTTTAATTTAAGTGTCAAATGGAGGAAGCATGTGTAATGACTCAAGGAAAAGCTCAAGTCACACATAAGCTTATTACTCCAAAAGGACTAGTCAAGATTATAATTGAAACCCCATGGCATCACTTTAACTCAGAATAACTTCTCCATATCAAGTAATGTGGGACTCATTCACCATTCTCCTTTACTCAACCGTGGGTATGAATCTCCCTCTAAATCTCTAACATCCTTGCTGGGCCGTTCTATGGTTGATGGTACAACTCATGTCCCACACCTTTGGTTGAGGATTGGCCTTGATGCCATTTGTAATGGTAAAAAAAAAAAATTCAAGTCATATCGTGGCTTCTACTCTAAATGGACTAGTCAAAGTTTCAATTGAAGTTCATTAAAATCATAGTAACCACAAGATCTCCCCCTGGCAATGTGGGATCCATTCATAACCTCTAATACTCAATCTGGGGCATTACAATATGAGAAATATCAAAAGCACAATTTTTGGTAGCAATCATAGTTCAAATATCGCTAACACATCACCATACCTCACTCTATATGAGCAACACTCACAACAAGCCAGAACAATTTCTTACACCATCGCCTAGAATAGTATTAGGCAATATAGCATATATATTGGCAAAATATTTGACAAATATTGACAAAAGAAATTGGGAATATTGTAAAAACTACATAAAAATTATAATATTACTGAATTTTTTGAATGATCAAATATAGTTTAACATGAAAAATGCTGAATAATATTTCAAACATTAGTGAGATATCGTTTTTACGAAGCCCGTCCGATATCATTGATACTTTTGAATTAAAAACCTAATTTTTCTTTTCTTTTTTCGCAACCTAATTTTCATCTTTAATAATACATTTTCTTAAAATGTACTTTTTTTAAAAAAAATTATAGCATAAAACAATAAACTTAAGAACAAAATTTGACTTCAACTCAACATTTTTTGTTCACTGCAAACAGGAAAAAACATACGCACACTTGTGCTATAACGTTTTCCAGCATCACAAATCATGAGCCCAATTCTGAAAACAAGAGTAACACTATAGTTATAAGTGTAGGAACGAGGAACCGTTAGCTAGTCTGTGTCCCACTGTAACATCAGGAACAAAATATACAAGCCCACCTCGGACGTAGATGAGCAGAAATATCAAATATGGGGCAATCAAACTTGAGAAAACACCAGTTGGTTATCATCATCACCTCATGAAATAGTAAAAACTAGTGATACTGTAGAGTTAATTTCTAGGTAGAAATAAGTACCAACGATGGCCAGTCAAGCTTGCGAAAATGTACTTTGACATACTGGCAGAGTTAGCTCGTGTTTTACTTATAAAAAAAAAAAAAAAAAAAACATACTGGCAGAGTTAGCTACTTATACAGTCACTCTTTTAATTTTTATGACTATATTATGGAAGGAAATTCACAAAAACCAAAAATATGTTCTTAACAACTAATAGCTCTTAAAAAGAACTAATGAAGTAAATTTCCCATCACTATCTGAGCCAATCGTTTGAAACTGAAAACAAAAAAAAAAAACAAAAAAAAAAGAATAAGGAATATAAACCAATAGAAGAAAGTAGAGGGGAAAGGAACGGAGAAGAGAAAGATCACTAGAGAATTTACGTTGTTCGGTCTAATGGCCGATGTTGTTGGCTTCATCAGCTTAGTTCCGATTAAGCTCATTTAAATTTAAGTTCATTAAGATTATATAGGAAGAAGTAAACACAGTGCACAACCATACATATTCTGCTACTCCGCTTCAAGAAAACAAACAAACAAACAAGCTCAAAGAAAGATTGCCAATTGACTTGTAGAACAGCTAAAAGGAATCGCACAAAGTTGTATAAAAAGAAAGCTGCAATTTTTACACACCTTCTCAAAGCTGAATATACCCAACTGGGAGTTGCAAACTGCATCAACAACGCACCAACAGAAACAATGCCCCACTCATAGCGCAAATCAAGGAAGAAAATTCAGTTGCCATGTTTGTATTTTACTCGAACACCTTTTCAGAGAGAGTATAGAGGTCTGAAATAGTCGGAGCAGTGGGATGATGATTTGACGACTCCGCTTGACTCTAGAGGCAGACGATAAAAAAGGGAGACTTTGAGAAGTCAATCGTTTGGTAAAAGCAAGGCGAAAGGAAAGCGTTTATGGGTGCTATACTACCATGTGTTTGGCTGGCATTGTTGGACGCTTGCGCGGAAGTTCAAAGAAATTCTCAGCAGGCCAGCAACGCCAAGTAAGAGTATTCACGTTCCCACGAAGACAGCAACATCTTCCCTTGTTATTTTTCTTACAAATTCCGTCCCATTTAAGACACTGGTTCCTTGGTGGTCCTTACCGCGTTCGCATAATCACATCCCTTTGATTCAGTATCAGTCAACATCATGACTAAAGTATAAAGTAATGAATGGGGTCGAAGCCAGAACAATTATATTAATATAGCATGTGCTCAGTTTTTGTACGGTGAGGTTCAAGTCTCAATATATGCTATTATAAAATATTTTAATTACAAAAAAATTCGCATAAATATACAAATTATATTTATAATATACAAATTTATAATATACAAATTATAAAATTAATTTTTATTATAAAATAGATCGAACTTATTATATAAAACTACATTATTTATGATTTTATTTTTATAAAATTTATTTTTAAATATAGTACTTCTCTTGTATTATTGGGTGAACAATTTTATGTATATAGATGGTGTTTCAAATTGGAAAGATTTATCAAAGTATATATTATGTACGCTGATTTATAAATAAAATGAATTTTAAATAAATTTCATCAAACCATAAGGGGAATGATAATCCTATAGGCTATAGGGATTGAAAAATGTAGAATGGCAAATGCATATTAATTTAGTTAGCTTACTAAGTCATCTTTTTTGAAAATGGTATAGGACATGAGGTATGACTTAGTATGACTTCTCATACTAAGTCATCATTGAAATGGTATAGGACATGAGGTATTTTAAATTTTAAATTTTTTTATATAAACAATCCTATTGTACCCGTTCTCTTTTTTTTTTTCCTAAGCAAGCAGATTCATAGATAAACTACGGATAACATGATACAAGATTTAATGAGTGAGAGCCTCTAACAATCATCCTAAAGCAAACAAATGCAACACCAGTAGAACAAAAAAAAAAAAGGATTTGGAGTTAAAAATTAGCTCCCACCTATTTCTCACTAAGGAAAAGTCGCTTTAAACGGTTTTAGTCACAATGAAACGGATTGTGTTGCAGCTTGTTTGTCTAGACTGGCTATAGGAGTATTCCACGACTATTTTGTCTTGATCATCGGTTAGGGAAAGCAAAAATATAGGAACATAGCAATCAGAGAAAGTGTCAATACATTGGCAAAGGACCATCACTGTCTATGTGGCTTACGCACCACTCTAGGAGATAAGGCAGTGGTCGGATATGAAAGATTCAAAGCCACTTATCTCATTAGTGCGTGTGACGACGGCTAACTCTCACTAGCGCGATGGCGTGTAAAGCCCACACGCAATATCTTTTAAGCTATTTTCTTCGACTGTCCAATAGATCGGTGGTTGGAGAGTCTGCTGGCAAAACACGTGGTGATCTTAGGAGGCCGGTAGACAGTAGGGCGCTTCTTGGTGCTATGGATGGAAAATGACGAAAAAAAAACTATAAATAGCTCCGGTGTTAGCCAGACAGGATGAGGAAGGGAGGAGCGGAAACTCCAACCCCCTTTGGGCGAAGGAGAATGAAGGATGCCGATGGTTGGATTGAGAGAAAATGCACTATAGAGAGAGAAATATAATAAATACTTGTATTACATCCCTTTATTGGACCCATTCAATGGCACAGGAGAAATTAGGATGGGCACCAATTTTTTTCAAAGGACCAATTTAAATTATTTAATTAAATGGTTATAGCTTCTTGGTTATACTTTCTTATTGGATTTTTTTTCTTTTTATTTTTATTTTTTTATCTCTCGAATAATTCAAGAGCTAGCCTTTCAACCAATCCAAACTATTTTAATTTAGGTTACGTTTGGATGTTAAGATGAGTTTAGTTGAGTTATGAATAATAGTATTTTTTATAGATTCTATTGAGATGTGTTTAACTTTTTAAATTGAGATGCGTTTAATTTTATATATTAAAATGTATAATTTAGGTTGAAATAAAATGTATAATTTAGGTTGAAATGAGTTTAAGTATTTTATAGAAAGTTGAAAAATAGTGAGTCCCCTCAATGATTAGTTTGAGATAAGTTTAGTTTATTTCAACAACCGTACACAATCTTAGCCTTTTAAATCTTAGTTCTGTTTTATTTTGTTCATTTTAGACACCACATGTATGTTGTACTATAGAAATGGATTTCAAGTATATGGAATTGTTTTCACTTGAATACGAGAGATTTCCAATCGCTCTCATGAGTTTCTCCCTGTAGAGGTTTCTTTCCTTGTTGCATGCAGGTCTGTGCTTGGTATTTCTCTTGAGTGCATAAGGTTATAGAATGGATGTTAATATGGAGAAGATACGTGAGTGTCCATCCTTGACAGAACAGGAAGAGGAACTCTTAGAGGTGGAGAAAGAATCTTTGGATGATGCTCTTGTAAGGGATGAGCATTGCTTGTTGTTCAAACTCCTCACTGCTAAGCATTTCAATAAGGAAGCTTTTAAGCATACCATGAGGAGGATTTGGCATCCAGTGAAGATGATTTCCGTTAGGGATATTAGCCCTACATTGTTTATTGTAGAATTTGAAGATCTTTGTGAAAAAAAAAAAAAAAAAAAAAAACGTGTTAAATGTAAGGATCCTTGGGCGTTGGATAAACACTTGGTGCTGACAAGTGATGTGAAGCATCTGCAGCACGACCAAGTTGCATTATTAGAGCACGACCAAGTTGCATTATTAGAGGCTCTCTTTTGGGTTAGAATCCATAATCTCCTAATTATGGCTAGGAATTTTAACATGGGTAACATCATTGGAAAGGTAGTGGGAAAGATAGTGGAAGTAGATTTAGAGAAAGATGAGTTGGCTTGGGGAAATTCATGAGGATAGGAGTATGCTTGGATGTGTCTAAGCCATTGTTACGTGGAAAGAAGATCTGTGTGGCATTATCCCAACCTATATGGGTTTGGTTCTCATACAAACATCTTCCTAATTTTTGTTATATTTGTGAAACTCTTGGACATATTCATTGGGACTGTGATCAGTGGACTGCAACCATGGAGAAGATGATAGTTTCTGACTTTCGTTACGGTCCATGGCTTCGTGCAAGTAGCTTTGGGAACTTTGGTGATTCTACTCGAGGTTGATATAATAATCAAAAAGGCAAGAGTGGTGGATCATGGGGCTGTTCCGGTTGCCAGAGTTTCATTGGTAACTCCTGCAAAAATAGTTAATGATGATAATTCAAATGTAGTTATGGATTGCTTGAAGAGTATTGATCCTAATCTGCAGGGACCGTTACAGGGAGTTTATTTTGAGAAGAATATCTTGATGCAACTGCCGTTACGCAAGGATTCTGGCGATATTGTAGGAGCTTTAAATGGTGACTATTTGCTAGAAGATTCTATGAATAATGCTCTATAGAGGAACACTTCAGTATTTGCCACTGGGGAGGTTTTAGAAAAACAAACTGGCGGGAAGGATCTATCTCATGACATGTCTGATGCTTCTTTTCTCTCTTGTATCTCATGAAAGAGGAAAAGAGTGTTAAGGCCTCATAGTTACAAACCTCTTACTATAAATTCTGAGGTGAGGACCAAGGTGGGGAACAAAAAGCCTTCTAATTCTGATTCTATACTAAAGCTATCTAGAGCTTCAAAGAGATTAAAGAATAAAGCTAAAATTGATGGGGAAGTGGATGAAAACAATCTTAAAATTTCTGTGGTGGCTAGTTCACAAACCCACCGAGATCAATGAAGATATTAAGCTGGAATACCCGAGTGCTTGGGAACCCTCGAGGTATTCATACACTTTCTGATTTAATTAGAAAAGAAGATCCTAATGTTTTGTTCTTGCAAGAGACAAAATTGAATGCTGCAAGTATGGAGTTATGTAGAGTTCGATTAAGATTCAATAGTTGTTTGACAGTTGATGCTTTGGGTCGAAGTGGGGGATTGGCTCTTTTATGGAAGAAGGATATTAATTTATCAATCCTTATCTACTCTTCTTCTCACATTGATGCTAAAGTGATAGATGATTCAAGACATTGGATTTTAACAGGAATTTATGGGCAACCTGAAATTGCTAGAAGAAAAGAACCTTGGGAGTTGATAAAGAGATTAAAAAAAGGATCCTTTTGTAGCTTGGTTAGTCTTTGGAGATTTTAATGAGATTTTTACTCTTGAGGAGAAATCGGAGGGAAGGGATAAACCAAACCAACAAATGCTTGACTTTCAGAAACTGTTATTTGATTGTGAGTTGAAAGACTTGGGGTTCAATGACACGAGGTACACTTGGTGCAATAAAAGGGAAAAGTTAGCTCTGATTTCTGAGAGACTTGATAGGTTTGTGGGAAACCTGTCATGGTACAATCTATATGATAGAGCCTTAGTTTCTCATGGTTCAATTGCCTATTCGGATCATCTTCCAATCTGGTTAGAATTGGAGGGTGCTATTAATAGAAGGGGCCTAAACCATTCAGATTTGAGGCAATGTGGTTAATTGAAGGAGAATGTTCTAATATTGTTAAGGATGCTTGGAGAATTCCTATTTCACATAATTGTTTGCAAGGAGTGATAGAGAGTATCTCCAGCTGCAGTTCCAGATTAAAAATATGGAATAAGACCAAGTTTGGCAAGGTTCATGTTAAGCTCCAAGAAGTTAGAAATAAGCTTAAACTTGAACAACAGAGGGATCTAACATTTTTTAGCAATAGTGAAGTCTGTGAAGCTTTTGAGAAAGTGCAAAAATGGATGGAAATGGAGGAGATTATGTGGAGACAGAGATATAAAGTTCTTTGGTTAGCTGAGGGGGATCAAAACACTAAATTCTTTCATGCCAAAGCTTCCTAAAAAAAGAAGAAGAATAGCATCTTAAGACTCATGGATGATGGGGGTTGTTGGAAGGAAGAGGAGCAATGTGACAGGCTCATTATTAACTGTTTCTCTTCTTTATTTAATTATGTAGGTACTCGAGATGAAGATGTGATTCTTGATAAAATGGAGAGAAAAGTCTCAGATTCTATGGATGATGAGCTTATAAAAGAGTACACTCTGATGAAGTAGTTAAAGCTATGAAGGAGATGCAACCCTCAAAAGCTCCCCGCTCCCGGACCTGATGGCATACCACCTTTATTCTTTCAAAAGTTTTGGCTTGATCTTGGTAGCTCTACCACATCTGCAGTCTTACATGCCTTGAATATTTGTGATTTTCCTCAAACTGTTAATCTTACTTTTATTACCCTTGTTCTTAAGAAAAAGTGCCATCTGAAAGTTAATGACATTAGATCCATTAGTTTATGTAATGAGATTTAAAAGCTAATTTCAAAGGTTATTGCTAATAGAAAAAAAAAGTGTTACCTGCTATAATTTCTTATTCTCAATTAGCTTTCTTACTTGGGAGGTTAATAACAGACAATGTCTTAGTAGCTTATGAAGTTCTTCATTTTCTTAAGAGGAAGAAGGGAAAGAAAGGCTTTATGTCCCTTAAACTTGACATGAATAAAACTTATGATAGGGTTAAATGGAGATTTCTGGAATCTGTCATGAGAAAGTTGGGATTTCATGAAAAATTAGTTTAGCTTGTGATGAAGTGTGTGATGATTGCTTCTTTTTTAGTTTTGATTAATAGATCTCCAACCGGCAATATTGTACCCTCAAGAGGCTTAAGACAAAGGGACTACATCTCTCCTTATCTTTTCCTCTTGTGTACTGAAGTGCTAACCAGTCTATTAAAAGATGCTGCTATGTCTAAAGATGTTCTTGGTATTTAGATTTGTCTAAGGGCTCCTAAATTTAATCATCTCTTTTTTGCAGATGATAGTCTCATTTTTTGTGTAGCTAATGTGGATATGAATCTCAGATTACAACAATTGCTGAATTAGTATGAGGTGGCTTCAGGGCAACAAATTAATAAAGACAAAACAACAATGGTGTTTAGTCAAAATGTTGATGCTAGTAGGCAGCAAGCTATTATGAATTTGTGGGGTTCTTCTCAAGTGCAACAATATGAAAAATATCTAAGCCCGCCTCTTATGGTTGGTAGGTCTAAAAATAATGCATTTGTTAAGATTAAGCACAAAGTTTGGATGAAATTACAAGGTTTGAAAGGAAATATGTTTTCTCAAGGTGAAAGGGAGGTATTGCTAAAGGCTATAGCATTGGCAATTCCTTCTTATGTTATAAGCTGCTTCAAGCTTCCTTCCAAGTTATGTTCTAATATAGAATGTATGGTGGCCAGCTATTCGTCGGGATAAATAAATGATGAAAAGAAAGTGCATTAGATCAATTAGAAGAATATGTGCCAATCAAAATTTGTTGGAGGTATGGGTTTCAAGGATTGGGAGACTTTCAATATGGCTTTGTGGGCAAAGCAAGCTTAGAGGCCTCAGTAGAATAGAGAGAGCTTGTTTTATAAAATGTTCTGTGCTAAATATTTCTCTAATGGTAATCTATTGGAAGCTTCTCTTGATAGTAATCCCTTCTATACTTGGAGAGGAATCTGGAAGGCCAAGAATTTTCTTGTGCAAGGTGGAAGATGGACTTTGGGGAATGAGAGATCTATTTATATATTAAGGAATGTTTGGATACCAGGTTTTCGAAATCTAATGGATGAGTTGTATTCTGGTAGCTCAAATCAAAGGGTAGAGTTCCACCATTTGTATGAACAGATTACTTCTTTGATTTATACTTCAACCAATTGGTGGAATCTCTCAAAAGTCAGAGCTCTTTTCAATCCAAAGATAGCGGAGGCTATTTTAAAACTACATCCTAGTGCCTTAGGTGATATGGACATGTGGATATGAGAGCATGAGAAATCTGGTATGTTCAGTGTCAGAAGTAAAAAACCTGTATAGCTCCTCATGTGGTTTGTGAGTCTTCTAATGGGGCAAATCTCAAAAGGTTTTGGAATGCTCTATAGAAATTAAAAATCAATCAAAAGGTTAAAATCTTTGCTTGGAGGGCTTGTAAGGAAAGTCTCCTTACCATGGCTAATCTTTTTATTAGAAAGATAGATGTGAATGGGCAATGCTATTTTTGTTAATACCAGATGGAGGATTTGGCTCATGCACTGTATTTGTGTCCATCTATACATGAGCCTATTGAGGAGATTTTTTGTTTTGCGATAGCTTTCACAGATCAGTTCATTTATGCTTGTTGCTATGGAAGTTTTTTTCAAAAACTTCCTCTAATGAATTGACAGATTTTATACTAATGGCTTGGGTTTTTGGTTCAAAAGAAATAAAATAATTCATGGTCATATTATCCTTCCTCCAAAACAAGGCATTGGGTTTGCTTTCTCGAAAAAATTGAAGAATGTTTTTGGTGTGCAGCAGCAGAGATCTGTTTCAGCGAAGGCTATGGTTTACAAGTGGTCATCTCCTCTTGAGAATTTTTATAAACTTAATGTTGATGGTGCACTGTTCTTTGATCTTAATAAGGCAGGTATGGGTGCAGTTTTAAGAGATTCAATGGGAGAAGTCATTAAGGCAGTTAGTAGAGTAGAAATAGGTTGTGTTTGGCCACAAGAAATTCTCATCTCAAACATAAAATTTTCATCTTATCATTACAATTTTTCCAAATCCCCATGTAAAATATAATAAACTATTTAACTTTTTCTTAACTTTTTCAAATCCCAAAATAATAATAATATTAAAATTTAATATTTTAATATTTTATCTTAAAACTCAAAATTTTTATCTGAAAATTCTCAGTGGCCAAACAGAACCTTAATTCTAGAACCAGAAATAATTGAAGTGGTGGCTTTACTAAGGGGACTACAACTTTGCATAAACATTGGCATCCATAACCTTATCCTAGAGAGTAGAGAGTAATTGTTTGTTTTTGGTGGAGGAAGTCAACAAAGAAACTGAGTCTCATGCATTAATAAAAACACTAGTTTATGATATTAAGAGATTGATTGAATGTTTTGTCCATTGCAATTTACAACATAGCAACATATTGACAAATGTGGTAGCACATCAACTTGCAAGACATGCATAGTCCATTAATGATATGTATATTTGGTGGCATGGTATCCCTATTTTTATTGAGAATGTAATTTTCATTGATCAACATTATTGTAATTTGAGGTTTTATGCCTCCATGAAATGAAGTATTCTCCTAAATAAAAAAAAAAAAAAGAATAATAGAGATTTCCACCAAAATTAAAGATTTAAATTTTATTAACTATTTGTCATAAGTAATATTAAATACAATTATGGATTGTACAAATCCCGCAATTCATTTTGAAAAAGAATAGGATCTACAATTAAAAATTTAATTTTTTTATGTAGACCCATATTTATACACTTTTTTAAAAAATAAGTGTGCGGCGCTTATACACTCTATAATTACAAATATAATTTCTCGTTTCATATTTAGTCACTTATTTCAAAATGAGTGTGTATACTTTTTCACTCTGTGACTACAAATACAATTTTTCTCGTATTTATTTTTGGCAAACAAGCTAATTTCTTCTTCTTTTCTCTTTAATAATTTTTTTTCTTTATTGAGAGAATATATATATATATATATATAAATTTATTGAAAGTTTGGATCACTATATTAATTTTTTAAAATAGAGAAAAATGTACATACAGAAACTGTGATAATTTCATATGTGAAACGTGATTTTGGGTAATTTGATACAGCAATTTGAGGACGCAAGATAAATTCTCCTGAATTTAAAATATATATAAATAAAATAAAATAATACCGAACGCCAATACATGTCACAGACCCTTCTGGAGAAAGGGAACATTTGCCGCCCATTGTATTGGGTTCTTTCTTGGTGCCCAAGCACGAATTCCCGAACATGACAAAGCTTATAAATAGCAAATTCATCGTGCATAGACAGATTTCATGGGAAGAAATAAAAAACCCTCATCGCTGTATTCTTTCGTGAGGTAAAGAGTTTCTCTGTTTTGTATTTCTCATAGTTCTGTTAGCCTTTTTTTTCCCCTCTTTTTTAGGTTCTTCCAGTTTTATTCTGAATTTCTAAGCTCCTTTATGGGTTTGGATGTTCATTTTATTATCACAGCAGGTCCAGATAATTGATCGTTCTGGTTTGTTTGGAGTTTGTGGTCACCATTCACGAGAGCGATTACGGAATATTCCAATGGTAAGTTCGTTCATGAATTTCCCATCTATGTTTTGCAGTTCGTTTGTAGAACTTGCTTGAAAGATTATGTATTTGGCGGTGTAATATTATCGGTTATCATCTCGGAAAATATGTTGGAACACCGTTGAAAATGTGTGAAGATTTGTAAACGAGAAAAAGTCTGCACCTGAATAGATTAAATTGAGTGTGTTTTACTTTGTTTCTAATATCAGTTACTTCGTACAATGTACTGTTACCATGTTCAAAATCTGAAATTGGATACCATGATGAATGATTGCTTGTTGAGTATGTTCGCAAGGGGCTTGATTTCTATAAACCCATTTGATTTTTGAGTTTGTTGTGAATTTATGTTCTCTATTCTCTTTTATGAATAGCTTTTCCTGTGGTTAGGACATTTACACAAATTTGTTTTTTTTAATAAGTAAGAAATTTATTAATAAATGTAATTAGGCATAGCCCAAATACACAGGAAGCGTACATAGAGAGATGCCTAAGTACAAGCTAACCCTGAAAAACATTACATAAGTCATTAAGATTATTCCCACCCAATAAAATAACCGAAGCCCAAAGCAACAAAGTATGAAAAAAGAAATCTCTAATCCCTTCCACCGATCGATCTCTATTCTCAAAACAGTGCCTGTTCCTCTCATTCTAAATGCACCACATAAGACAAAGAGGAACCATCTTCCAAATGGTTGCTATTTGATGATTTTCTAGAAGCCCTCTCCAACACGCAAAGAGGTTCACCACCCACCCTCTTGGGCATCATCTAAGCAATTCCCGCCTTGGCAAATACCTCTTCCCACAAAGCCTTTGACACATCACAATGAAGAAGAAGATGATCCACCGATTCACCACATCTTTTGCACATAAAGCACCGATCCATTACAATGATACCACGCTTTCTTAACTTATCAATGATAAGAATTTTTCCGTGAGAAGCCAACTACCCAGAGAAAGCTGCCTTAAGAGGCACCTTGCATCTCCAAATATTTTCCAAGGAAAAAAAATCAGTGGAAGAATGTGACGCCAAGGCCTTGTATGAATATCTAACCAAGAATTTCTTATTACCAAGCTGATTCCAAAGCAATCTATCCTCCCCTCCTGAATTTATGTTTAAAGCATAAAGCAAGCTGAAAAAATGGTTCCCCACTTCCCAATCTTGGACATCTCTAATAAAGCTTACCGACCACTGAGTAAATCCAGCAGAATTATCCATGTAATCAGCCACAGAGGCAGCTTTATTCAGAGCAATTCTGAAGATAGAGGGGAAAACATTCTTCAAGACCTCATCCCCACACCACAAGTCATGCCAAAAAACTGATCTGGTTTCCCCTTCCCACCTCAAATCTGAAATTTCTGAAGAACTCCTCCCATCCATTTCAAATGAATTTCCACACTCCCACACCATGTGCCCCTCTTACTTCATTGGAGCACCAACCTCTCCAAGTACTTCCATATTTGGCATCAATAACAAGCCTCCAAAGAGCATTCCCTTCTTGATGATACATCCACAACCATTTCCCTAAAAGTGCCTCATTGAAAGTTTTCAACTTTTTAATCCCCTAACCACCCAATGAAAGAGTTGTGCAGATCTTATCCCACTTAAGCAAATGGAATTTCTTCTCATTCTCCATACTGCCCCACAAGAAAGCACGAAATATCCTTTCCATTCTATTGGTCACACTTGTAGGCAAAGGAAAAAGAGAAAAAAAAAAAAAAAGGGTTGGGATATTAGATAAGGTGCTCTTGATTAAAGTGATTCTACCACCTTTGGACAAATTTTAATTACCAAGGGATTGTTCAATGATAGGCTGCCACTAATTAATTTGACTAGAATGATTATGCAAAAATTGGCCTGAAAGTTTAAATTTCTTATGGCTTTTGGTTCAATGTGGAACTGACAACAACTTGCTTAATGTTCATTTCTCTCAGGAAACTCCTCTAGTAATAGGTGGTGCTGTGGCAGGTGCTGCCTTAGGGACCAGATACTTGATTGCAGCATGGCAAGCATTCAAAGCTCGCCCAATGATGCCTCGTTCTCGAAAATTTTATTATGGTGGGTTTGAGAAAGTCATGACTAGGCGAGAAGCAGCATTAGTCCTTGGAGTCAGGTGATTGTCTTGTCCATACCCCAGACACATTTTCATTTTAGGTATCTGTGTAATTATTAGAATAATAAGTAAATGATTAATTCCTTCACTTATTATTAATATAAACTTTAAACATTTGGGACGTATGATAATTTACCAGGAATGGGCAAGAAAAGGAATATACCATCGAATTTTGCAGTTCCTAGTGAAATTTGGGAACCATTAGACTGTTTGCTTCATTTTATACACCAGCACAATTTGCTTACAATACTAAAGTTGTGCCTTTTATTCTACTTATGTTGTTAACTAGAAGATTGCTTCTACTTGTTGTCGATAAAATTAAAATGGCTCCTACTCTAATTCTATTTTCAGAGAGAGTGCTGTGATGGAGAAGATTAAGGAGGCTCATAAGAGGGTGATGATGGCAAATCATCCGGATGCTGGCGGGAGCCATTATCTTGCTTCCAAGATAAATGAAGCCAAGGATGTATTGACGGGTAGGAACAAGGCAGGAAGCTCAGCATTTTAGATGATACAGGGCAGGTAGAAGTGTATGTTGAGGGGCATTCAATTTTTTGGGTGAGTACTTGAGGGTTATTATTTGAAAAAGAAAAACTGTATATCTGAGGTTCTCTTCTTGGGTTTCTCTATACTTGTCATTCAAGTCAAGTCAAAGTAACGGTTTGACTACTGTCAGCATAGTATGGCATTCTCTTTACATGTTTGTTTTGATTAATTACTAGAAATAAAGTGGTCAAATGGAGAATGAGTTTTGGATTAACTGGATATGTGGATTGTGGACGGGGCAGGACAAACTGTTTTCCTCTTCTAGAACTTTTAGACCACAGCTAATTCCATTTGGAGCAGGGGCTTACTGATCTTGTATTTGTTCCATCATAATTTATTTTATTTCTCAATTTTCTTCTGAGGGGTATAAAGTAGTCACGCACGACTGATTGTTTAATAATCAGATTTCAGAGTCATCCTGCCATTCAAATTGAATAGATAAAACATTTCAAAAAAAAAAAATTGAATAGATAAAAATAAGCGGCTTTTTCCTTCCGATTGTAACTCGTAGGCATGTGCAGGAAATCGATTGACCTGGCCCGCCTGAGAAACCCGACCCGACCTGAAAACTGTTTTAAAATGATGCTCAGATTCAACCCGTCCAACTCGCTAAACCAAGGTCTTTTGCTGCTACTTTTGCAAATAAATAAAGTTTAAAAAAACCCAGATCCTCACAACCGGACATGCTGCTATTCATTGGAATCATCGCCACCATTGAAGATCAATACACGATTGTAGAGGAGGAATAAATTACTGGCGGTTCTGGGGTACAAGGTCAAGTACTTCGAGATGAAAGACAGCCGATAAGCTGGAACAGCTCGGGATGGTCATGGATGCGACTCCAAATCTATTTTGCGACACCGTCCATTACAACCCCTCCAATCTTTATGCATGGGTCCAGATCATGCTTTCCTAGCTCAATAATCCACCCAATACCATTCTTGACCCTATGCTTCAGGGCGAGCAAATCAACGATCCTCTTCTTGCTACTGCTGAATTCTAGTCTATCACCACATCGGGTTTGAAAGAACATGCTAGAGATGGAGATGAAAGAGCCACGCTCGGAGGAGACGATAATGCACAAGCCTAGGTGCGTGAGTGCATCGTCTTGAAAGTGTGTTTTCACAGGGGTTGACCCGACAGGTCAGGTCGGGTTAGCTTGTGCTATCCTGGGAGTTGGGTCCAGCCAAACACAAGCCAATTTGATCGGATTGCAGGCCTAGTAGCTCGTAGCTTACACATAGAAAAGTTCTTCATAAAATCAAAAGCAAATTTATTCAATACCAAACGTAATATTACCCGTACTGGAAACCATTGACTATTTTCACGTTCGTCCAAACACCTGTTAGCGTCCTAGCTTTTATGCTCAAAAGTATTGACCACCGAAATCTGTGGTTCACAGTAGGAATTAGGGAAGGACGGAAGAGAGGAGAGGGAGCCAGTATAGATGATAGAAAATATAAGTGAAATCTTTTTATTTTTTTTAATCAGCAAATATAGAAGTCAAATCTGAACTTTCAAAATCCAAATGAAAAAAAATAGTTTCTCTCAGACACGATAGATTGTCGATTACAAGCGAATTGGAGGAGACAAAATGGCAGTTATATCTTTATGACATGGAGAGAGTAAGGAGAGAAATGAAGCATAGCCTAGTTGATTCAAATATGTCTCTCCAAAACCAAATCAAAGTAATCTAAACTCAAGCCAAAGGAAATTGCAAATAAAGAAGAATCGCATAAAAAAAGCAGCACGCATATTTCTCACACAATCAAAAGTGATATATTAGCTACACAATAATATAGACACTTCTCTGCCACGAGGATGGTTGCAGATAATCGAGGTGTAAATCAGATATCTTTGAAGTATTCATGCTCGAGGGCACTCCTGGCCGTGATCCTTCTGCTGGGATCCAAGGAGAGCATTTTCTGGAACATGATACAAAAAATGATTAAGAAACAGGGAAACATAGTTACTTTGTGTATACCATAATCCATTTGTGATTGTCTAGAATGCTCTGATGTGCTCAACCCATAAATAGTTTATATATATATATATATATACATACACATATATAAGGCGTTTATAGGATAACAAAAATGTCATCATGCAGAGTGGGGCTTGGGTTCATATGATCACCATTCGAGCTAGATGGGAAAATAAGGTTATTGCCAAAATAATCAATGCAATAGCAGACGGAAAAAATGATAAATTACAAACTCATTTCCTAGTTCACACAGCAGAGCTAAGAGTTTCTTTTTTAACAAAGCTGGAGATGACTCAGGAAAGAGAAAAACAAATGCGTTTGCAGGTAGATGACTAAAAGATAAACTTAAGTGACCGCCACCAACAAAATAAAAGGACTAGGAATTATTATGTTGTCTTGCAGTGGCATGCAACTGCAATATATATGTAAACTTACAGAAAGAAGATCAACTCCGGTTGAATCCAGACTTGAAACCACAGTAGCTAGATCCTGCAAGGTAAATGACGCACCATTAAAATTTTCAATAGAGTACATACTCCAGAATTGATAACTGATTTTTTTAACCCCGTCATGGTAATGGAAATTTATGGAACATAATATATAAGAAAAGGCTAAGTTACCTTAGGAGGCCATTTGGGAAAGGAACCTTTATAATCGGCCAAACCAGTCACACCAGGCCATGTATCCTCATTTGGAGTACCCAAGACTCTTCATATAAGAAGAAAGATATATTAATACAGTGTTATACTTGCTTGCTTGGAAGCAATGTCATGTACCAATTCTTTTGCAATTGTTTTCCTATGTTTAACTAATTGACAAGAACTTCCAGCATTATTTTCTTTCAATCATGGGGATGTTTGGCAACAAGAAATTTTTGAAGATTTTCCTAAAATATTTGCACTATCAACCCAAACAACATCATGCCAAAAAAAAAACTGAAAAATAATTTTTATTAAATCATCTCACCTCGATTTCCGTAACAAACAAAAATCAAAACAAGTTTACAAAACTCAAATAAATAAAAAAACATATCACAAAAATTTCTTCCCTAACATACTTTCAATGGCCCTACCACTTTTTCATGCACATTGGACTACAGAACATACTTAGATGAATAAGAAATATTAATCCATACCACATTCCAAAATCATCTTCCAAACACATGGATGCAACTATATTCTATTATGAAAAATGTGGCCACAAATTTATTCACCTGAAAATCTTGAAAAGTTCATCAATCTCAGAGTCGCCAGGAAATAATGGCCGTTGGTTAACCATCTCAGCAAATATACAACCCACTGACCACACATCAACAGGAGTAGAGTAGTGGCGAGATCCAAGCAATATTTCTGGAGCTCTGTACCACAGAGTGACCACCTAAAAGGAGCCACCAAGAATCATCAACCAGGGATGGTACTAATTGACAGCTTAAAATTGTCATGACTCATTTGAATTTCTCATTAAGTGATGACTGAAGTATTGTAAAAAAATCCTATGTTTTTACCATACTTCTGTCATACCACCAGATGCCCTATATCATTTTGTGCCTGGAAATTGATAACATGTAACAATAAACTAATATTTTGGATAATTTGCTTTTTAACCATACAGATTTTTCAAAGATTCTACTGTCCTACAAGGGTGCATCACTGGTAATTTGAAAAATTCATATGGGATTGAACCTTTGATGTCACCCTTGAACATCTTTAAATGGGTATGGTGATGTCATTTGATCCAAAGAACATTTGCATTACATTTTTGTTTTTAACTTTTGGTATGGGGTGCATGCAAATTTGTCTTAGTTGTCAAATTTTGGGGATGCACAAAGAAATTCTAGAGAAATTGCTACAATTAAACATCAGGATACACCATTACTAGAGAAAAGTAAATAAGAAAATTAGGAAAAGTTGAACCAGTGCATAATCATACCTCATGTGTAAACGTCCTTACTGGAATGCCAAATGCTCTGGCCAGTCCAAAGTCCGCAAGCTTTAGCGAATTGGTGCGGCGATCTATTAGCAAATTCTGGGGTTTCAGATCTCGATGAAGAACTCTGTGGGAATGACAATAAGCAATGCCACGGAGAATTTGATGAAGGAACATCTGCATAAAATGGGAAATGTCACCAACTGTATCTTTCCACAGCAAGTGGTCCCATTGCATTTATGTTGCCAAATTTAATGATAAGAGAATGACTCAGAAATCAAGTTTAAGCATGCATTTAGAACTAAAGAAATCAACCACAAGTAAAAACTATGGGGAAATTATGCACATCATATTAGATTGAATAAATAAGCACTCTTAATTATGCACGATAGGTAAAGAGAGGAAAAAATGTAATAATAACACATACATTAGGCTCACAAATTGGTTTCCAGAAACTGATAGAATTTAGTAAAAGATGAAAATATCTGTGCAAAAAACATTAAAAAAAAAATGTCTTCTTTGTCTACCATCTCCCTAACCTCATCATTAAAGCCAAAAGGCACTATGCCAAGAAATGGCCTGCACCGAACATGAAATGCTTCAGTTTGCTGATTAATTAAAAAATAAACTATAACTCTTTCATCAGAATATTAGAATTTAGTAAAAGATGAAAATATCTGTGCAAAAAACATTAAAAAAAAAGCGTCTTCTTTGTCTACCATCTCCCTAACCTCATCATTAAAGCCAAAAGGCACTATGCCAAGAAATGGCCTGCACCGAACATGAAATGCTTCAGTTTGCTGATTAATTAAAAAATAAACTATAACTCTTTCATCAGAATATTAAAAAAAATATATGTCGCATATGGTGAAAAAACTCCAAACAGCAGGAGTCGCCTACTTTTATTTGTCGTAGATCCTTTGCGAATTCTGGAGATGAATCCATGTGCTTCTTCAGATCCAAGTCAAGGTACTCAAAAACCAGATACAAGCGCTTCTCACTGTGCACCACGTCCTGTAACCTGTCAACAAAAATCCATCAACAATAAAAGGCAACTCAGAAGAGACAGAATAACCATCCAAATTCAAAAAGGAAAATAATTGAGGCAAGACAGAACATATACAAAGATTTCCGCCAGTTAAATACATACAGCACTTCAAACATGTCAGTAGTTGAACTAAAAAAATGCATTAATGTTTTCATTGACGTTTCCATGCTGACAATCACTTTTTTTATGAGAGGGGGGGAGTTGGGGGGGGGGGGGGGGGGGGGCCACCCCACGGCAAAGCCCTTAGGACTCACCCATGGAACCTAAACCCCCGGGGAGACTAGCACAGCAACCCACCGCCATGGCCTCCCACTTAAATCGCAGTTTGTTCCCAGGGGGAATCAAACTTGTGTGCATGAGCCCAAACCTGTGACATGGGGCTCATGCACACAAGTTCCCCCTTACCACTTGGGCTACCCACAGGTGGTTTTCCATGCTGACAATCATACACCACCCAGACACCAAGAGTAATGTCATTGTCTTTGTTAAGCTAGAGAATATTATCAGAACTATAATTATCAAACTAGACTGATAATTCTGTAGCACACATCAAAAGGAAAAAAGAAAAGGGAAAAAAGGGTCTACCATACATAAGCCTTGGAACTGTATATGCATTCATCCATCAGTTTAACAAGAAATCAATTACATGAAAATGGTAAAGGATTTATCCTGAAGAAAGAAACCATGATTGCTTTGGGAAAGAATGATCAAGGCACTAATCCCTTCAAAAAATTAGAAAAAAGTGGTAGCGGCAGTGCTCTTGATGATTTAGAAGAGCAATTAAAAGTTAGTTTATGATTGGCAAGGAAAAAAACCACATGGTAGCGGAGGCACGGTGCATTCAAATTTTGCTTTCCTAATACTTTCGTACTCATGTTATAGGCATGCTCCTAAATCAAAAAGATCAGTTAGGGACATGAATCTAATGAATACTTGACAATGTTTCCATGCTGCATTTCTTTCAGGAGGGAGATTTCCCTTATCGCCGTGCTCGGTACTCCCTCATCTTCCTGCTCCAAGCGAATCTTTTTTAAGGCTATAGTCTCATTTGTCGTACGGTCACGAGCCTTATAGACCACACCATAGGTTCCTTCCCCAATCTTCTCAACTTTCTCGTACTGTCACATTCAGAGACATCATAACTATCACAAGAATTGCAAACAAAACTACTCACAAAATGTAAGTTTTCTTTTATAGTTAATAAGAGAAAATATATGTAAAAACAGAGAATAACTTAAACTAACCTGTTCCATCCAGTCCAGGTAAAACAGCCCTCTGCTCAAGTTGAGTTGAAGTTACAATGACCAATATAGCAGATTTAGTAAATTTTATAAACAATAATAGTTATAATACTTATGATACTACAATAAAAAAAAAATAATAGTTATGATACTAAAATAAATGAAACTAGCGGATAAATATAGCACTAAGCAGGAAAATGCCAGAAAGTGAGAGAGCAAAATATATCAGCCATGTGCTCGATTATAGAAACAGCATCAGATACCCCTCAATAACTGTCCTGGTCACAACAAAAAAAAAAAAAAAAGGTGAAGCTTTGCTGATTACAAAATGGTCTTGGTCGGTATTCTATCACAATGCACTTCATGTCATCTTCACATTTTCATTACTCATCTATTCTCTATAATCGGTAAATCATCCAACCAGTTTAGGTTGTACTTAGTTGATTTTGTTTTGCAACCTATGTCCTACACCTACATTATGATTTCGAAATGATAATTATTCAATGCAACAGAAATGCCATTTCTACTGCAGAATGAGATTTAGTCAAACTTTTTCAATAATGGATGCACTCATCCCCACATTATACACACGTGCGCTTGCAAAATCCTAAATTCCTGTAAATTATGAAAAACAACAATATAGCCACTAATCAATCATGCAAAACACAATTTGAAGAAATGTTCTAATTTCAGCACCGCAAGAAGAACAAAATCCTTCAAATCCAAAAGCAAATAACTAATCCATCATTCAGCATTGTGAATTTAACATAGATAATGCATCATTTCCAGATAATGACGCACATATTTTCATATATCACATAACTGAGGGGACCTATCTAAAACAAAAACATAAAAACAAAATTATCGCAGAGAAAATATCAGTCAAAACGAAGCAAACAAAAGAATAAATTGGTGGTGGTGAAGTTCAGTTTCAGTAAGTAAAATTTACATAATGGTAGGAAAAAAAATGAACCAGTTTGCGTATCCGAGAAGGGAAAATGGAAGAGCAGCTACGTACCGAGAGAGGAAGGATGGATCTGGCAGACCTCGGTCGTGTCGCTAGGGTTTTCTGAGAGAAACCACTACGAGAGTCGCTGAGCCACCACGACGACTCCGTTGTGACTTTAGCCAAAGACCAAAGACAAAGACTCCAAACAGCAAAGCACGAGGGGACTATGCTCACTCCCCAGTGCCCACTTACCATTTTTTTTTTTTTTAAATTTTATAAATATTTTTGTTCCCTAACCCCTATTTTCATATTATTTATTTGTTCAACTTGTCCTTTTAATTTTTTATTTATATAATAACCATAAAAATTTATATCACTAAAGTAGTAGTGTAATTGATACGAGTTGGTATTTTATAATTTTAGAGTCAAAGTTCGAATCAGAACATAAGTTGAAACACTTATAATAGTAAGGTCTGACCTTTAAGCCATGCGATAAGTTTTGGACTAGCTGGATACTTTAGAAGTGTTGTGGTGACGGGCTCACCCTTGAGACAGTAACTATGGCTCAAACCTGATATTCTGTAATGGGAGGAGCTCCTATAATCAAGCACAAAAAGGGTTGCTACACACTGCTCACCCCTAGGGGTGTAATCGATCCGGTTCGGTTCGGTTCGATTTTTAACAAAATTTAGGACTGAATCGGTATGCACCGGTTTTATATTTTTCAAAACCGATTACACACCGGTTACCCTCCTAAACCGGTATTCCAATTTTACCGGTTTTAATGTATTATATTATATAATATAGTATATTATAGTATATAATATTATAATTATAATATATTGTAGTATATTATAATATATATTATAATTATAATATATTGTAGTATATTATAATATATATTATAATTGTATTATAGACTATAATGATATATTATATTGTATTATAATATATAGTGATATAGTATTAGTATAACTATTAATATGCACTATATAAAATTAGTATAACTATTAATACAATAAACAAAATGATATAAGATTTTAAAATTTAATATTATATTAATTATTAATTTATCATATAATACAAAACTATTTTATATATAGTTATATATTATATATAAATATTATATACAATATAAAAAATTAAAATAAATATAAACCGGTCCGGTTTTAGAAAAAGAAAAATCGAAACCAGACCGATTTTGACCGGTTTTAAGAAAAATAAAACCGGTACCGGACCAAACCAAACTCGGGACCGGACCGATCCCACCAGTTTGGTCCAGTCTGGTCTGGTTTACTGGTTTATCGATTTTTTTTACACCCCTAGTCACCCCTACCTCCCCTTATTTAAAAATAAGGGAAAAAAACCATAAAAATTTATGAAAAAACATAGACCGAAGACAAGATCATGATAAATCCCTAACAAGCAATATTAGTCTCAATTTTTGATTCTTTCATTTAAATTTGTGTCCGTAAGATATTTTAAGTGATTTTATATATTATAATTTGAATAAATAATGGTTTAAAATATGTAATATCAATATATATAATTAAGAATTAGAAAATCAAAGATAAATAACAATACTTATGATCCTAAATGCTCAAATGTTGTATTTCTAATCATCTATCTATACTTAGAACAACTTGTGCTTTTAAACTATATAGATAATAATTTTATTGATTGAGGATTGTTTGCGATAATTTTTTAATATTTTGTATAGCAATAAGGCACACATAATTTTACTAAAACTAAACAAAAACCCATGATTGGTACTTGCATTTGTTTTAAGTAATTGATTAATTATTTTCTAATTAATATATAAATATTTATATAGATATCAATTTTGTTAGTTTTATCAAATCAAACCTAGAGTTTTGGGATTAATCCACCAACCTTTCTCCCAAAGAAAACTCTCAAGCCGATCCCTCTATTTGCTCATCTCCTCCCCTCTCCTTTACAAATATTTTTTCAATAGTTTTTTTTTTTTTTTGTCTGGTTTGGATAAAGAAACCATCTCAACTCATCTTATCTAATAATTATAATTTTTTCAAACTTCCAAACAAAATACAATAAATAATTCAACTTTTTCAAATCCTAAAACAAAAATAATATTATAAAATAATACTCTAATAATATGTTATTAAACTTTCATATCATCTTATTTTATCTCAATTCATTATCTAAACCAGGCCTTATTCTTCTCTAGGTTGGAAAAAAACACAAACTTAAAAGACAAGTGCACCCCCACCAATGGATCCCAAAGTCGTTGATCTTTTAAGTTCAAACAAGCAACACCTCCATCCAACTAGCATAACTATGTTGTTCATACCACGCATGAGCCTTACGTATTGTTCCATACCTATATTTTAGAAGATCAATGCAATTCACTATTTTTCAAAATGATTATACAACATATATATATTCCATGTCTGTATGTAGCACTACTTATTTTAAAAAGCCAAACGCATCACTCCAATACTCTCAAACCATCACTCATTCAAACTTTCTCTACAATGGGTTTCTCTCTCTCGCTCTCGAGTGAGCTTTCCTCCTCTTAGTCGTTTCCTTATTCATTTCCCACACACTCTCTTCCTACAAACGAACATCTTCCCTCCAACAAGCATCCTCTGCACCTTACATCCTCTACACATTATGAGTTCTGCTCCCCACCTAACCATGTCCTCCATCCCTACTGATATAGAAAAGCTCATCCTCCAAACTAGAGCCTTGCCACAGAGTGACCTAAACCTTGAACCAGAAGCTAGCACTACAACACATTTCTCTAACTTAACACTGGTAGGAAAGCTTATCTCCTCCAAGCCCCTGTATAAGCATACCTTTCGTGTAACCATTAAGCTATTTGGAGCTTTGTAATAGACCTCATTATAGAAGATATTGATGTCAACATATTTATCTTTACATTCCCAACCCAACAAGAAAGAGAAAGGGTGTAGCAAATAGACCATGGAACTTTAAGGGGCGCATGATGCTTAGGCAGTAGCCCCTGGGCTCTCGTATCCATGAAGTTGCGCTTGATCACTCAATTTTTTGGGTACAAGTTCATGGTCTTCCCTTGGAGATGTTGTCAAACTAGAATGCGGAAAAGATTGTAAGTGTGCTGGGCAACCTTATAGAAGTCGACAAAGCATCAATCTTTGGTATTGCCCAAAGACAATACCTAAGAATTAGATTTGAGATTAATATCAACCTTCCTTTTCCAGATGGCTTCAACCTAGCTAGGTCAAACCGAGAGTTGAAAAAAATTCTTCTAAAGTATAAGAGACTATTATAATTCTGTTACTCATGTGGGCATTTAGGCCACATTTTTCAAACTTGTCCAAACTATAATACACTGCCAAAAAGTTTGTCTTATGGCCCATGGATGATAATAGATCAACCAGTCAACAGAAGAGAAAATCCTTTCAGTTTTTAACAACCTCCAAACTAGTTCCAAATCAAGTGAGGAATAACATTTCAACTCAAATCTCTCTTCATCTAGTACATATAAGGGAGCCAACATAAAGTGAATCGGCTAGAAAGAACATTCAAAACAATCATCCAATTGGTAAAGGAAAATGCAAGGTGTACATGGAAAGCGGTACCCAAATACAAGATCCAAAAAGCTAGGGTAAATTGCTATACATTTTCTCTAGAGTCCCATGCGAAACCCAGTGAAGCTTGAGCTCTGAAAGTCAAGGTTCAATGGTAGTGTCAATCTCAACAGACCAAATTGAAACACGTGGTAGTGATAAAAGATCAGGTATGAGATGTCAACTCCATTAAATGACAGCACATCTTGTCCCCTCCCTTCTAACAAGACCCCAACATAGAACCTTCCAATCACCTCACCAACTGTGCAATCCTGTCCGCTGGAATCCAATCCATCACGCAAAGCCCACCATCCTTTAAAAAGTTCTTGAATGCGATCACATAATGCCAATTTCCGTGTTGCCCAAGGCTCAGATGCTATGTACCCAACGGAAACTAACCCATCAATGTACAAATAAATCATAGACAAGTTTGAAGAAATCTCAGTCTTGCTTTTTTGTTAGCACCCAAAGTCTCTAAAGCCTATTCTGGAAAGCCCTTTTGTTAAACCTTCCATAACGAAACAATCCATCTCATGTGACAAGGCCCCAAGCACCTTTCAGGATCATTAAGCCCATTCCATTTCCATCTTCAAAGGCCCTTCTTCAACCTTACCCCCTCCCCTAAAAAAACCCCTGAACCCCCATTACCTGAACACAAAAACCCTAACCTCCATGAAATCCCCCTCGCTACTAAGAAGAGAGAGTTAACTCACCATGAGGAAGAATTTCCACAAAAAAGAGAGTATCCCCTTACTAGATTACGGATATGGAAAACCAAGAAGATTAAATTGCAAGAACACATGGAGAGCTAATATCAGAGAAAGACATTAAGAAAAAGGAGGACCAAACTTTAGCAAAGCTACTGCAGTCCAGAGGTAAAAAGAAGAAAGGGAAAGATGCAAAACAGAGGAGGTCTAGAAGGTTTTCACCATACCATATTCAAGCAACAAAACTCTTAGCGGGTAACATTTCCAATATCCCAACTCTGAATGTAGACACTTTCACTGATCTAGCTGTAGTGGCAGAGCCTAATCTGCCACCAACAATGATATAAGGATGTTGTATTGGAATTGCAAAGGAATTATCCGATCCTCTGCAATGCAAAGTGTAAGGGCTCAAATCAGGACTCACCAACTTGATATGGTCTTCTTAGTAGAGACCCTTTTGTCTGATGTAAAAACCCTAAGTGTTGTGAATAACTTAGGTTTCTCGCTATTTTTGCATGTTCCCTCCCAAAGGAAATGGGGAGGCCTCTTTTGTATGTAGCGTCCAAGAATGGATGTAGAACTTTTACATATTTATACTAATATTATGGCTCTTTTGTTGTACTCAGATCTAGAACATATGTCATGGCTGCTTACTTTTGTATATTGTTATGCATATCACTTACTTTTGTATATTGTTCTACATATCATTGTCAAAAAGCCCAATTTTGGAACCAATTGAGCACCATCACTAATAATTACCCTGACCCTATGCTAGCTTTAGGGGATTTTAACACTATCCTTCACCAATTTGAGAAACTAGTTGGAAGACCCTTTGCATCAGGCTCAAATTCCATCGGCCTTAAATCCTTTATGGAAAATAATGGCCTTGCAGACCTAGGTTCCCTGGGATCAAAATTCACAGAGACTAACAGACGTCACAACTTTGGCAACATTAGATAGAGATTAGATAAAGGTGTAGCAAATTCTCAATAGACCCTTTTATTTCCAACAGCTAAGATCCATTTTTTTCCTATTCATTTATATGATCATTCCCTCGTATTTCTAAATACGTCTGGCATTGGTAAGGCCCAAAGCTCCTTTAAATTTGAGAAATTTTGAGCAAGAGATATCACTAAACTAGATGTCATAAAAGAAGCTTGGAAAACTTGTATAATCGATAATCCAGCCTATGTTCTATCCCCAAAACTCAAACAAGTCAAAACAACTCTGAAACTTTGGAATAAGAACAATTTTGGTCACATTCAAACTCTCATTAAAAGTTTGAACTCTTAACTTACCATCATTCAATCACAAAATCCCTCGAGTAACTCAACTCATTTAGAAGAGTAAGTCAGTGTTTGTTTGCATGAACAACTCAGAAGGGAGGAAATCTTGTGGTGCCAAAAATCTAGGCTTCAATAGCTAACCACTATTGATCTAAATACAAGATTCTTTCATATGTCTTCCACCATAAAAAGGAGAAGAAACGACATTGAATGTCTTAAGAATCATTCCAACCAGTGGGTTAATGATCCTTAAGGAATTCAAAGTATTTTCCCTTGAGCATTTTCAAAATATATATCAATCCTCTAGCCCCTCAATTCCAATCAATTTGGAAAATATTTTCCCCATCAAGATCACTGAAGTGGAAAATGAGACTGTGGAATACCAATTGAGGAAGAAATCTCTTCAACCATAAAAAAATCCCCTCTTCAAAATTTCCAGGATCATATGATTTTATTGGTTTCTTCTACAAGCATTATTGAAATTTGGGATGTTATAAGTTCTGACATGATTGCAGCAACAAGGAATTTCTTCATTCACGACCATCTGTTGAAGGAAGTAAATCACACTCACATAGTTTTGTTCCCTAAGAGTAAATCTCCTAACACAGTCCACCAATATAGACCAATTAGCCTCTCAAATGCTTGCTACAAAATCATTGCCAAAATTCTAGCCAATAAGCTAAAAGTGGTCCTTCATAAATTCATCTCCCCTCATCAATCTACATTTGTGTCGGATAAAATAATCTAGGAAAATATCATAATAGCTCCAAAAGTCTTTTATCTTCTTCAAAAGAAAAGAGGGAGAAAAGGCACGATGGCTGTTAAAATAGACATGGAGAAGGCCTTTGATTCTATGGAATGGAATTTCCTTCTAACTATACTCTCTTATCTTGGTTTCCACCAAATATGGATAAATTGGATAAGAAAGTGTATTACCTTTGTTTCTAACTCTGTAGTCATCAATGGGAATCTCCATATTTTTTTCCAACCTTCAAGAGGCTTGAGACAGGGGACCCCATTTCCCCTTTCCTCCTCTTGTTGGCAGTGAAGTCTTTTCTAGACTAATCACGAGAGAAGAACACCTAAAAAATATTAAAGCAATAAACTTAAGTAAGGAAAGACCTTCACTCACTCAACTTCTGTTTGTAGATGATCTAATCCTTTTTGGGGCACCAAACATCAATCCTTCATGAGATGCCTGGAACTATACTTCTCTTCGTTTGAACAAAAAATTCACCTGGGTAAATCCTCAATCCAATTTAGCAAAAATTCTTCCATCCCCTCAATTAGAGTAGTTAGGGATATTTTTAATTTCAAAAATCTGATAGCCAAGATCAAGTATTTAGGCCTTCCCCTTAGTTTTGATGCATCCAACAGCTTTATCTTTCAAGAACTCATGGAGAAAATCCAAGGAAAAGTAGCTGGTTGGAAGTCAAAACTCTTATCCCAAGCAAGTAGAACTACTCTGATTAGAATTATAGCTAGTTCCATTCCATCTTATACAATGTCCAGTCCTTGGATCACAAAAAGTATCACGAAGGAAATGGTTCAGCCTTTATGAGATTCTGGTGGGGTTTTGACTTAAAAAAAGCTCACAACTTCACTCAAAAATCTTGAAAGTTCATTTGCAAACCAAAATCAATGGGAGGTCTCAAGCGTAGGTTGACAACTCAGTTTAATAAGGCTTTGCTTAGTAAATTGGGTTGGCACCTTATCAGTGATGCCAAAAGTGTATGAAAGACTTCCCTTTCTGAAAAATACCTCAAAGGCTCATCTTGGTTAGCAATACCTGCCAAACAAACTAACTCTAAGTTTTGGAAATGCCTTTTAAAATAAAGAGATTTTCTTGCATCTAGTCTGTGCTTGCAAATCAACAATGGCATCAGTACCAAAGTATGGCCAGACCCTTGGATTCCTTCAGTGCCCCCACTAATTCCAAACCCTCTTTCCCCTCTTACTATCCATGATCCACAGTTGAGAGTCTCAAAGCTCACTCTTGAGGAATCAAGAAGATGGAACTCTCTCATCTTGTAAGCTCTTTTCTCTCAGCAAATTATTAATGAAATTGAAAAGATATCATCATCCCAATATTAATTCCATAATATTAGTGACTCTCTTAAATGGACACATCATTCTAATGGTATCTTTTATATTAAATCTCCTTAAGCAGCAATTTCAATTCAGTCGTTTGGTCTCTCAAAATTCAAGATCATCTCAAACTTTTTCTTTGGAAAATGCTTAACAATATTCTATCAATAAGAGCTCTCCTTAAATCTTTCATACCACTCAATGATGATCAAGTGCTGCCCAATGTGCAAAATGGAAGAGGAAACAACCTAACATATTTTTTTGAATTGTCCTTACTCTAGAATTCTGTAGAGAATCTCCATGGCCATTAGATATCTCTTCTGTAGTAGGACAAGACATAATTGATTGGATAAAAGCTATTCTTAACCTAGCAACTGTCCTAAACCTTAGCACCATGGACACTCCCAAATTCCAAGTGTTTGCAGTTTTAGTTATGGACAATTTTTGGTTTTATAGAAACCAGATAGTCCATGAGGCATCAACCATTGCCATTGATAAATTTATTCTCAAAGTCCACAAATCCAATAGAGAGCACTGCAATGCTCAGGAGTGAAAAATCTCAAATAATAACCCCATCTGGTCTCCACCTCCTCTAAACCATTTTTCAAATTCTTTTGATGTAGTAGTAAGATCCAATGGCAGCATTGTAGTGGCTGTCTATAGAGCCCATGATGGATCAACAAAATTTGTGGTGACTAAATTCACAAGCAACAACAATCCAAATCAAGGAGAAGCATTGATAGCATTCACTGGAGTTCAAGAGGCTCATCTACAACAATATAAGAAGAAAATCATTAAAGGAGACTCTCAAGTAGCCATCTCAGCATTGAATAAGTCAAAACAAGTTTCAGACTGGACAATCAAAGGCATAACCAGAGATACAAACTTTTTCCTCTAAGATTTTGAAAGTTGGAAAGCAATCAATATACATCGATTCCAAAATCGATGCGCGCATTCTATTGCACAATGGACAGTTTCAAGCAACTTATATGGAAGCATTCCCCTAATAAAAATACCTCAATGCTTATTGGAATTCCATAGTGGGAAGGATCCACTTGTATAAATATTGTGTTTTAGTGTAATATTTTGTTTCAGACTTAAGTTCGTAGTTTTGTTTAATTTTCAATGAAGATCACTATTTGCCAGAGAAAATAAAAAACCTTCACTCATTCATATCCGCTCAACTCCCATTCTAACACGAATGACGACGATTGAACTATACAAGAAGATACAACCATGAGTTGTATCCATGTACTGCCAAAGAAGATATTACGGTCATGCATACTAAACTAAGAGATACACCGTAACAAGTGATAGCAAAGCACAACTATGGCTTCAAATGATAGCTAGCTACTCAAAGTTTGCCCTTAGCTTGGCCAAAATGGTTGGGTCTAGAGCTAGGATCAGCTTCATATTTTTGTTTAAGAAGTATTACAGTTATAAAAAAAATTCTAAAAAAATAAATCTATAAACTTATATGGTTTCACGTGATACGTTATATCCACTTAACAATAAAAGTAGTTTTACAAACTAACATACCATATCAATCTACGTCAGTTTATGAGTCTATTTTTATTAAATTTATTTATGGTTAAAGTATTTCTCTTTTTATTTTATCTTATTATTTTGTATCGATTAGAATGAGGACTTTGTCGGAGTCTTTGCCCTTCCTTTTATATATTCAATTTTTTTTTGGCAGATTATATATTCATATTTATTGTCAATGCAAGGTTGTTTAGAGGGAAAAAAAGGGTCTTTTCTTCTATGACAATGTTAAAAATTCCCAACAAATGATGCCCTCGTTATAATTAAATTTCTACTCTCTAGTCAACCAACTAGACGTATGAAAGTGAGAAAGTGAACCCAACACCTAACTAAAAAGCGAAGCCCATCCGGTTTGAAGGGTTGTAGAGAAAGTAATCTTGAAAGCAAATTTCAATACGAGATATCAAAAATACCAGATTTGCTATTCATTATCCTGTCACATCACACATTACATTTAAAAAAAATAATTAAAAATTTTTTTAGTTTTATTTTTCTTAAACTAATTGAGTTTTTTTACTCATTATCCATACACCACACATTTGACAAGAGAAAAAAAATTAAAAATTAAAAAAATTATGTATGGTGTGTGATGTGAGTATGATAAGTATAATTTTTTGTATTCAAAATAGGTTGTAAAGTTATTTTCATGTACCACCCTGCAAAAGTTGGCTAGCTGCCACCTAACTTGCAATGAAGCAACTTGTGAGTACTACCTTGCAGCGGTAGTAGCAGCCAACCCTTTTGGAATGGAGGATGGAGAATTGTTGGGGTAAATGTACCATGTTTAAGACACACGCGGCCCAATCCATTATAAAGCAATAGTCAAGAAGTAAGAGGGAAAAGAACAGACAAGATAAGGCAAAAATTGAAGGGAGAATGCAAGTTAGACGTGTGAAAGGAGATAATGAAGTGACATCAAACTAACATTTTTCAACAACTATCCCAAAAAGGCCTTAATAAAGGGGGCTCCTCGACGACTCCAAAGGAGGGAGATCATCTTCAACCTCGCTACGCGAGATGCCTTTTTTTTTTTTTTTCTTCAACCTTGCAAGATGAGACACCATTTTTTTTTTTTTTAATCTTCTCTAGTCTAAACGGTTCTCCAACCTCTATTGTATATAGAGATATGAGAAACTGTAAATTACTCTCATCATAGTTTTGCCCTCTAAATGACTCATGGAAGTTTGTATTGTGTCAAACCACATAAATCCACATGTCTCATCTCTATTTACATATTTTGTATTTTTTTATTGTTTATTGTTATGAATGTATGTACACGTGTTGTACCGATGCCCAAACCACATACTTGGGGCCCGAGTCACCTTCATAGGCTGGGAATTAATATTTCTTCATTGTGTGAATTTATACATTAACATGATACGTCTCCTCCAACACTTCCAAAGATTGACCCAAAGGAGCACCCCTCCATCGTACACCTTGCACCTCTTCCTTAGTGAGCTCTTTTGTGCCTTTTTATAATTATTAATGTTTGTTTTTTCTTTTTTTAAAGGTCGATTTGCATATTTTGGAGACCTGTTAACTTTTGAAGATGTTTGACATTGTACTTTCGGCGCATGAGATTAGTAAGATGAATCTTGTTCTTCACAACATTAAAAAGTGTTATATCATTTAACCGCAAAGAAAATAAAAGCTTTTAACCTCCATGGGAATACATGCTTTCTTGGAACTTATTGATAAGGAGTTGAGATTGTGTTTAAATGTTGAGCTGAACAAAGTTTTTTATGAATAATAGTGAGTTGAGTAAGTGAAGTGACTTATGTGGGGCCCATCTAAAATGAGATTAGATATATTTAAATGTTAAGATGAATTTAGTATTATTTATGAGAAATTAAAAAAAGGTTGTGGGTCTTACATATAAAGATGTGTTAAGTTAGAAAATGTTGTGAGTTCTACGTATAAGGAGGTTTTAACTTGAGATGAATTTAATAATTTGAGAGTTGGATATTTGATTGTGTTTAGATGTTGAGCTTAGCGGATTTCTTTATGAATAGTAGTGAGTTGAGTAAGTGGAGTAACTTATGTGGGACCCATCTAAAATGAGTTTATATATATTTAGATGTTAAGATGAATTTAGTACTATTTATGAGAAATTAAAAAATGTTGTAGGTCCCACATATAAAGATGTAATGAGTTAGAAAAGGTTGTGGGTCTCACGTATAAAGATGTTTTGAATTGAGATGAATTTAGTAATTTGATAATTGAATATTTGAATGTCAGACTCAATTTAAAATTAGACTGAATTGAATTGATTTCAATTGAGTTTTGGAACCAAACGTTATTTTACAAGTATATAAATAAATAATAACAAGAGTAAGCATTAATTAATCAAAAGGACCCGGTTTTTCAAATAGAAAACTTGAATTTAAAACCATCCACCCATTTATCAACAAAAATTTAATCAAAAGGACGTCCACCCCAACCTTGCTAGAGTTAAATTTGGGACTTACGAAAAATTAATTTTTTAATAATAAATTTTACTCTTAAAAAAAATTATACGAAACTTATATATATTAGATAGAGTTCTAAAGTTTGCAAATTTTATTTCATTTAATAAAAAAAAAATCTACCATTAAAAATTTGATTTTTATATATAGATCTTAAATTTATCTATATTTTTAAAAGAATTATATAAAATTTATGTATTTTAAGATTATAAATAGGAAAATTCTATACATTATACTACTATCTCACTTGTATCTTATTAAATAAAGTGTGACATATTTATTATTATTAAATGATTATTTATTAGATACTTCTTTATTATCAAATAATAATAAATATATTATATTATATATAATGAGATATAAGTAAGATGTTGGAGTATTATATAGCATTAGTTCTGTAAATATCATTTTGCTATGATAATAATAGTGGACTGAGTGGAATCAAATGTTGTGCCAACGATGGACGGTCCGCCCACTCACTCATCCGCTCTTCACCATTCCTCCCATCAACAAATCCTTCTGTCCCATACGCCCCATCAGCCTCTCTCACTCTCCGATAATGGACGCCCCCATCAGCTCCAAAACCGTCGTCGGTGACGCACCACCGACGCAGCCCTCGGGCTTCGACTTCCTCACCAGGAAACCCTACGTCCCGCCTCACTGGGCCTCCCATCTCAATCCCATCCCCTCTCATGTCTTCTCTCTCGGTCATGTGAGCCATGCTGATTAACCGAGAACGGTGCTTTTCTTATTCTTTTAGCTAGATTTTGCTTGAACTAATGGCAGTTTGTTTGTTCTTGTTCTTCTCAGCTTCCGACTCCAATCCACAAATGGAACCTGCCCAATTTGCCCAACAACACCGAGGTCTGGTTGAAGGTAATCTCCTTTATATACCCCTAGGTTCATCGAGATCTTGATGAATTGTTTTGAAGTTCAACATGTTGCTTCGATTTTTCTTCACTCTCCTGGTTTTCACTGACAGAAGAAAATTTGCAATTCTATAGCGTGATGACCTTTCCGGCATGCAACTGAGCGGGAACAAAGTCAGAAAATTGGAGTTCTTGATGGCCGATGCCGTGGCGCAGGGTGCTGACTGTGTTATAACAATCGGAGGCATCCAAAGCAACCACTGCCGTGCAACTGCTGTGGCTGCCAAGTATCTGAATCTTGACTGCTATCTTATACTAAGAACATCTAAGGCAATTTTTTTTTTCCTTAAAATTTCGAAACCCTTTCTAGAAATATATACCATGCATGTATGCATATATATGTGTGTGTGTGGTTAATGATTATATACATAGCACCTTCATATATATATATATATATATTTGTGTGTGTGTGAGGGAGGGAAGGAGGGAGTGAGATTTGCTTTTCTTCTCGAATAAGATGTGTGACATCCTTTCTGTTAATTTTCTTTTTATCAGGCCCTTGTGGACCAAGATCCTGGACTGACTGGCAATCTCCTGGTCGAGCGTTTAGTTGGAGCTCACATCGATCTTATTTCGAAAGAAGAATATGCAAAAATTGGAAGCGTGGTTTGTCTTTCTCTTTTGGTCCTTGTTCTAAGCTTTGAATTCTTAAATGCATGCTTGATTTGATCACATTATCATTACTGCATGCATCATAGGATCGTTTTCTTCTCCCCTGTTGAATTCTGAACCTGAAATGTGCTCGTTTAAGTGATATATTTGTTTGACTTATTTCAAAAACAACTTAAGTGAAACTCCAACGTGACTCTTTGTGGGATGGTTTGGGGGAAGAGTTCAAATACCATTTGCTCAAGTGGGAAACAGTTTGTCGTCCTATATCCAATGGTGATCTGGGTATTAGAAATGTGAGGACTTTCAATCGGGCACTTCTGAGTAAATGGTTGTGGAGATACATTTGGGAACCAGAAGCCTTGTGGTGAGGGGTGATTGGGTGCAAATATGGTGATATATATATATTTTTTTTTTGGGGAGGGGGTGGTGTACTAAAGAAGCTAGAGGAGCCAATGGAGTGGGGTTGTGGAAACATATCAGAAGAGGTTGGATGGTCTTTCTTTGACACACCCGCTTTCAGTTGGGGGATGGAGCGAGGATTAAATTCTGGCAAGATATTTGATGCGGTGATCTGTAACACCCCAATGGAAGGCCCAAACCACATGGCATATACTCCAAAAGGACTAGTCAATGATACAATTGGAGCCCCATTGGAACCTTATAAAGAGCATGAACTTTTCCTTCCCAAGCAATGTGGGATCCCATACACCACCTATCCATATCCTTATCATATGGGGTATTACAATCTACCCCCCTTAAATTCCCAACGTCCTCGTCGGGCCTGTCCGTTGTAGATGGCACGGCTCAAGTCCCACATTTCTGGTTGGGATAGGCTCTGATACCATTTGTAACACCCCAATGGAAGGCCCAAACCACATGGCCTATACTCCAAAAGGACTAGTCAATGATACAATTGGAGCCCCATTGGAACCTTATAAAGAGCATGAACTTTTCCTTCCCAAGCAATGTGGGATCCCATACACCACCTATCCATATCCTTATCATATGGGGTATTACATGATCCGACTTCACAAGAGTTATTTCCCTCTCTTTTTCAAATTGCCAGTGTCAAAGAGGCTTCAGTGACGGATGTTATGGGAATATTGGGTGGGCAATTTCATTGGAATATCTGTTTTAGCAGGGTTGCGCAAGATTGGGAGATGAACAGTTTTGTGGATTTTTACAATCTCTTGTACTCCGTGAAGCCAAGTAATCTACAAGAAGACGGGTTGTCGTGGGTCCCTACCTAGAAAGGTGTGTTTTGGGTTCGTTCCTTCTATAGTGCTCTTTCTCAAGATCCCAACAGTTGGTTCCCTTGGAAAAGGATATGGAGACACAAGGAGCCCCTCAAGGCGGCTTTCTTTGTGTGGACAACATATTCGGGTAAGATCCTCACTACTGATAATTTGAGAAAAAGGAGGAAAATCTTGGCAGATTGGTGTTGTATGTGTAAGGGAGGGGCTGAGTCACTAGATCATCTTCTGCTACACTGTGAGATTGCACGGGCTTTGTGGGATGAGGTGCTTAGTAGAGTAGAGTTGGGCTGGGCCATGCCGGGGACCGTGGTGGCAATCTTGACCTGCTGGCCAAACATAGGAGGTCTGTCTCAGATCTCAACGATTTGGAAGATGATCCTATTGTGCATCATGTGGTGTTTATGGTAGGAGTGGAATGCGCGGACATTTGAAGACAAGGAGAGATCGCTAGAGGAGTTGTTGGCTTTATTTTTTAGTACGCTATGTAACTAGGCCATAGCTATTGATTTCAATGGGATGGTCCTTCATGATTTCCTTGTCTCTCTTGCTCCCACTTAAATAGGGCTGTTTCTTGTATATACTGGGCTAGGCCTGTTCTTTGAGTAAAAAAGGTTTGTTTACCTATCCAAAAAAAAAAAAAAAAACAACTTAAGCAATATATATAGTCTACATGGAGTGTGTTTTGTTTGAAACAACAACAAGAAGACAAAAAAAAATTGTGACTGTTGGTGAAATTACCACATACAGACATATTGGATATTTGGACAACACAAAAAATGCTGGTTGACTTCATATTATGAAATCAGTTTGGGGATATATGGATATGCATCTGGTATATCCCATCTTTTAGTGTAATGTATGACTAAAAGTAAATTAATTTCCTTGATTTTGGTATGGATATGCCGCTAACTGATGATGCAGAAAAAAATAGGGATCCTATCCCTATACTCAAAATAAGAGCAAATTTCTTTATCTTTGATTTTGGTACATTTTTTGTATTGTACATCATTTATCTGAGTCCAGATTCTTCATGCTAAGGGTCACTGATTTAATCACATCCATAACATCGCTCTTACCCTAGAAAGAAGTTAAATAGCGTACTTCCACTGAACTTCCTTTTTCCAGTTCTACTTTTGTTATTTTTCCTTTACTTGTCTAGGCCTTTTACATTGAATAACCCTGGCTGTTTATATATTGCATAAAGCTCTAGTGGCTAGATAAACGTATTAGCAATTTCATATCTATGTTGTTTTCTTTTGTTATTCTATACCCATCCATTCTACTATTCACCATTGGTGTGGCTCTGTGTCTGAACTAATCGAGTGAATTACCTCGATCCATAGCTGAGATAATTTGTTTTTCATTGATTGATGATGGACTCATCTGAGCTACATGTGACAGGCTATGTTAATGTTGTTTACCAGCATCCATTCCCTGATGGTATTCCATGGAAAATATTTTGTTTGTAATGTTCTTTGTTATGGATTTGATCTCAGACTCTTACTAATATCTTGAAAGAGAAGTTGCTAAATGAAGGGAGAAGACCATATGTTATTCCCGTAGGTGGATCAAACTCCCTAGGGACTTGGTGAGATTTGAGTTGCTGATGTCTATGCTATTTTATTTTGCCATTTTCATTCTGCTTTTTGGGAGCAATAATGTTATAAATTGAAAACTATAGTTGATTTCCTTGTAGCTCCTTGTTATTTAGATTTTGTGAGCTGTTAGCTGTCACAATCCCCTTGGTTCAGATGACTTTTCAGTCACGTTTTGAACAGTGACTGGTGGGGTTTGATTTTCTGTGGATCTTGTGATCTAGTTTTTCGTCTGCGTTTCTTTTTGTCTTTCTTTTCCTTTTTTTTTTTTTTTCTCTTTCCCCTTTTTTGTTTTCCGTGATAGAGTTTTGAGGCCTCAGAATGAAGATCGGTTTAGTTACCTTCGATTGACCCTTCGGTGTTCTACTACTGAACACTTTTCTGAACTTGGTTTACATACCTTTTTATTTCTTTTAATTAATCACTCTGAAATTTTGAAAAATTATTTGGGGCTAGTTGCCAAGTTTTCTTATCCATCTCTCTGTTGCTTTGTTCCTTTCTTGTTTGGTATGTGCTTGCACAATTTTCAGTGTAATTAGGTGTCTCTGTTGTATACTCCCTGTGTACATGGGCTTTGCCTAATTGCATTCGATCAATAAAGTTTATTACTTATCAAAAAAAAAAATTCCTCCAAATTCGGAGTTTTAATCAGCTTCTTTCTCAAGGAGTTCATCATTCTTTCCGAACTTCCCTAGATTTCTCAGTTAAATGCTATTATAATGACTGTCTGCCACTAACTTTTACATGTGATATTATTCTGTTCAGGGGATATATTGAAGCAATTCGGGAGATTGAGCAGCAGCTTCAGACTGGGACTGGCCATATAAAATTTGATGATATAGTTGTAGCATGTGGCAGGTACTTCATCTATTAGTATTTGCTGCTACCAGTGAGTTTTTTCTTCTAGCTTCTATTTTACCTAGGGCAAGACCAACATAGCACAGGATTCAATTCCAAGATTAGGGGCTGCCTATGATTATAATAAGTGGGCTAAAGGCTTTTGATTTGGGATTTATGATTAAGAAGGCTAATTGAAAATTTATGGATGGGAAAAGGACTGGATAATATTATGCTTGGTAGGGTTGTATGGATTCAATACAAAGAGCAGTGAGGTTGCAGGATTTTTTTGAAAATTGCCTGTGTTGCATGGGCTAAAATTGGGATCTGGGTGTAGTTTCCTCTAGACGTGCCTAAAGTCTCTTTTGACGATCACTTTTGAATCCAGTGGTTTAGTTAAAAAATTGGAGTCAAGTAAGAAATTCATGCGAAACTTATACTAGTAACCATCCCCAAATCTGGAGAGATGTCACTCTACCACCAAATGAGCTCACTTGTGACTGCTCCCCATAGTAGGTTGAGGCCAACCTCCCGGATTGGAAGATATGAACCCAGATAATTTGTTTAAGCTTTTGAAGGCTAGATATTTGACTTGAGGAATATTATCGAGAAATAAAAAAGTTTAGTTTGGGTCTCATTGTACATTGAGAATAGGGAAGGTTCTATGTATAACTTGGGTTTGTATAAGTTATTTCCTTTTTCTGAAAGGCTGTGTTTTAGTGCAAAATAAAATCACCTTACTTGCAGTTTATTGTGGGAAGATGGTAGGCATGATACAAAATTATGATGCAGAAAAAATGAAGTTGATGATTATACTAATATATTGTTGATTTTCAGTGGAGGTACTATTGCTGGTCTTTCTCTGGGATCATCACTGAGTACGTTGGACGCAAAGGTTTGTCCTTCATAATGTAGTTTCTTATCTGCTGTTCATGGCATGTCAATTAATTTCATATATATTTTTCACTTGTAGGTTCATGCATTCTCTGTTTGTGACGACCCTGATTACTTTTACGACTTTGTTCAAGGCCTACTTGATGGACTTGATGCAGATGTTGACTCACGTGATATTGTTAACATTCAAAATGTGAGTGCCTAGCCATCATTTGCATGCTCCATTCTAGACATAAACTAATATGTGACTACACATGTTCACTTTGTTGAATGCATAAAGTGCATGCATGATGGACCTTTAAAAAAAAAAGCGTATGCATAATGGAAAATCTTCTATATCCAATATATCCAAAGGGTAGGGTGCAAATGAATTTTATCTGGTTCGACATAGCATGCATGTTTAGGGGGGCAGGGGGAGACAGGTGTTACAAGGCTGCAATCATTTTAGTTTGCCTGGTGTTTCTAGCTTTAAATAAATAAAATGAAATTAAAGCTTTTTTTTTGTTTAATGTAATGAGGGTGGGTGGTTGCAAGGTTTAGTGAGGGTATGTGGGACACACATATGCCTACACACTTTCAGGTTTGTTCTTGCATTCTTACCTCTGCAGTTTATATTAAGCTTCGTAGAAATCTCTTATTTCTAGTTAATATGGAAATGAACACTGAAATGGTGTATTCTTTTTCTTTTTTCCTATTGACAAGTTACACGCACACATTGGATTCGGAAATCACAACATGTCTTCCATGGTTTTTTATTTGACCCACACGTGCAGGCACACACATGATTGAGAGAAATTTTATCTACTTCCTTAATCAGGCTGAGGATGCCATTCAATTGATTATTAAAAGAAGTAATCGGATTCTTATCTTCCTTCAGGCCAAAGGTCTGGGCTATGCAATTAACACCTCTGAGGAGCTTAAATTCGTTAGGGAAGTTGCTGCAGCCACTGGTGTTGTCCTTGATCCAGTATATAGGTATGAGTAATATGTTTTGCAATTGATCATATCTAGATAAAGATAAGGTTCATAACCCCTAGGAGTTGGCTCAAGTGATAAAGGCCTTGAGCTTGAGGGTATGCTCCCCCCATGTCTAAGGTTCAAATCCCCTTGGGTGCAAACAATTTCTAGGAGCCATCGGACTAGGGGATTTTTCCATTGAATTAACCAAGGTACACTTGCGGAAAACTTTTTGCCAAAGGCCTGTGTATCCCCAGCATTAGTCAGGACGCTGTTCCCGGATACCCGGTGCCAATCAAAAAAAAAAAAAAGGTTCATGTCTTGATTGATGGAAGAGCATATTCTACGTATTATCTTCACAGATATTATATATAATTTTGTTAAGGTGTATTTGCAGTGAACCTTTTGGTGTAAGGTTATATGTGTGACCCAAAAGATAAGATGGGAAATTTTGACAACAAAAGCAAATTTACTGCCACAATTTGACAAATATATCTCGACTGTTTCAATTCTGAATGAAACAAGATTATTGTTGTTATCAATGATATTTCCGTGGTGAGTAACCATAGTTGGTTTAGACCATATTTTCCCTTTTTTTGATTTTGCATTCTTTTTAGTGGGAAAGCTGCTTCTGGGATGATGAAAGACATGGCTGAGAATCCAAAGAAGTGGGAAGGGAGAAAGATCCTCTTCATACATACGGGTGGACTCCTGGGTTTGTTTGACAAAGTTGAGCAGATGGCCGCATCTTTGGGGAATTGGCGTCGAATGGATCTCGATGAAGACATTCCTCGCAAAGATGGTATTGGAAAAATGTTCTAAAGTAAAACAAACATGCAAGTGATTGTGTAGCACTTTTGTGTTGATGCACGTAAAATACTCTCATATATATATATGCACATACTGAGTTGCGAGTTCGTTGCTCCAAAGGGTTCTGATAGTCTCAGAAGTGTAAAATCTTTTTCCAACTTACAAAATTTGGAATCAGAAGTTTGACTTAATTTAAACAGCAGCATTCTTAAATCTCGCTCAGTTGCAGGATTTTAAAGCTTCTTCGGCCTTATTCTCCACATGCAGATTAATGCTCCTTAATTGTGCAAATTAATACCGTTTTATTCACTCGTTTTTTTAACCTTTTAAGCTCCCCAATATAAAGTCTTCCATTGAAGCTAATATCTCTAAGAGAAGGGCTCAAACTCGCATGTTTTGAATACCATACGGGGTTGGAATTTATCATGCTAGAATAGTAACCAGCTCGGGGAATGTATGTGTTTTGTACCGGATCAAATACCGACTCTTTCATGCGTTTTAGTCAATATCAGCCAATTTTTGGTGCATTTCAGTCAATATCGGTTAGTTGTGGCTTGTAATTAACGTAAAAATTCAGATTTTTTCGTAATTTTTATTCAAATTCTCAAATCTGAAAATTTTTATGTGTTTTAACTTTTGAAATATATAAACAATCTTAAAATGGTACTGGTACCGAAATATTTCATTTCAATACGCCTATGAAACAATATTCAAAACTTTGCTCGTACTTACAAAGGACATTTTTTTATTTTTACCACTTGAAACAAACCTTCACTTAGCTATCATGCTGCACATATGGATGTCCTCTGAATGTTAGTAACTCAGTATATTTGGTTCCTAAAATAAGAAAATGATTATATCAACGTAATATAGGCAGATTTTGAAGGGCTAGCCGACCTCCCTCTCCATCTCAACTGTACCATCCTCCACTGACCCTTGATCTGCATAATTTTTCATCAGATACACCTAACATCATCAAATATCCATAGTTATAGCAGTTCTTTGAAGAATAAAGATCCGCATCGCCATCACCTATATTACATTTCCATGCATTGCCATCGATCGTATCTACGGCTAGTAATTACGAATCGAGAATGATATTAAAACCAAAATGCCTCTACTACCATGAAATTCATCTCATCAAGTGATAACTCCTAATTTTTCAAAAACAATATTGCTGCAAACAAGCACCCAGTCTTTCCATCGATATCTTGAACTCTCTCAATCATGGTAGAATTATCATCTCATGATCACAGGCAAAAAGAAAGAGATAACTGAGGGATGGAGGATAGCAAACAAGGCCTTGACAAAAAGCATGCAGCTCATGGTATTTAATTACCGTGATTACAAAACACTGGGCAGAAAATATTCACCAATGAAGTTGAACGAACTCCGAATCTTGAGGCAGAAAATAGTCATCTGAAAATCGGGCATTCGAAACACAACTCGTTATGTCAGAAAATATCTGTACTTGCAAAACAGCACAACACTTCCGTTTTTAACCAATGAAGTTGAACGAATTCTGAATCTTGAGGCAGAAAATAGTCATCTGAAAATCGAGTATTAAAAATACATCTTGTTACTTCAGATCAAATCTGTAGTTGCAACACAGCATAAGAGACTGCACTACATGACTGAAAGCCTTCAAGACAATATAATTCAGACGGGTATGGTTGAAATACAAAAACATAGTTTAATGTATGAAAATGAACAAACCTGCATATAAACAGAATAAAAGGGGCAGGCTTTTAATCATACAAACTCGACCCACATCAAAACTTGAAATTCATTGGGTTGTTTCATATGATGCTGAAACTTGACAAGCTACCTGCTTTCACCAACAAAATATAAAGCTACCTTCAAATATGATAAGACGTCATGCACATGTAATTACTTGAATGTTGCGTATAGTGATGTCAAGAATGAAGAATTGGCATGTGCATTACCTCTTAACTGCATGCAAACACTAAAAGATTTTATTTGCCCATGCCAAGATCATGATAATGATTGAACCATCTTTGCTACCGCTTTCAAGGGCATTAATGATCCCTTTGCTAGGAAAAAAAAGTATAAAATGGATACAAATACAGGATGCAGAGAGAGAGAGAGAGAGAGAGATAATAATAGCACATAACTAAATCAAGAAATACAATTACAACTTTACAACACAAAATCTTTAAGAAACAATAGGGGGTTACTAAGGTCATAGCAGTTGTTTTTTTTTTTAAATTTTTTTTTAATAAAGAAGAGAATAGGTCACAAGTCCAAAAATGACCTCCTCCCAATTTATTAAAAAAACACTCGCATATGGCGGAGGAAAACCGTGGTAACAACCAAGCCACCCAATAAAAGTCAACCCAAGAAACATAAGGAACAATCTAAACAAACCTATAATGAAAACCAAACCAAAAAGCAATAGACCCAAACGGTTTAACGACATAGATAAGGCAAGCCTAATTTATCCAAACGAATGATGTCCCTCAACTGACTAGGCATAGAAGCCTCTCCCTCAAAGCAACATGTCACACCTTCCTCGCCTCGATGTGCCAAAAAATCCTCAGTTTGGTTCACTTCCCGAAATTGATGCTGAATTGAGAAACTAATGCCATGTAATTCCTGGCGAGCTTCCTCCCAAAAATCCCGAAGGTACCACACTGAACAAGTCACAGCAATGACCCAGTCCACCACAATTTTAGAGTCACACTCGATCTCCTGACGAAGATAACACAACAATTTACATAAAGCCAACCCCTCTTTAAGGGCTTTAAGTTCGGCCTCATTATTAGTCTCATGACAAAAACAAGTTGAAAATCCCCCCAAAACAGTACCAGCACTATCCCGAATCACCCCTCCTCCACCGTAGGTCCCTGGGTTTCCTCTACAACTACCATCGACATTGAGTTTACATAACTCGACGCTGGCCTACTCCATGAAACACTTCTAGAAACTCTACAACGAAGGGGTTGCACGGGGAGATCTAATCGTTGTAAAATCCTTTCATCCGAAGCTGAAAGGAAGCCCACTTTCATGTATGAACCCAACAGAATTTTAAGCCAAGATTTTAGAGATCACTAAACACCATCAACAGCCTCCACATAACCCTCCATTCGCACTCTGCATTGTCGATGCCATAACTTCCAAGTGATAAGGCAAGGAAAAATACCTAGGATCGTACCTCTCTGTGAGTTCCTCTTTGCTAGTGCAAACCACTGGGATTAGCATCCCCACCATGTTCTTGGTGTCAAAACCGAAATACCCACTTCCCTTGCTGCTCTTTGCCACAGTTGAGATGTAACCTCCCCTAAAAATAAGACATGATCAAGAGATTCAACCTTCCTAGCAATGATAGAATATGTCATAAGTAGTATGCACGTGTTATGTGATACCTCACATGATAAGGATATGGTATCATTGACTAGTCATTTTGAAGTATATTGGGTCTTCCATAAGAGCGTTACATGTTATGTTGCTTCATCTTAACCTCTCTTGTTTTCAAACAAAAAGGTGGACTAGAGTATCATTATCTTTTAGCAATCAATTAGGGCTTAGTTGGACACTTGAAGTATCTCATAATTTTGTGAATAGTAGTGACATAATTTGAGTTAAGATGTTTTATTGAGTTTTGGGAAAGAAGAGAAAAAAAATTGAATAAAAATATTATAAAGTTAACAAATTATTTGAATGTAATTTTTTAATATTATTTTTATCCTGAAGTTTGTAAAGTTGTATTTATTTTGTGTTTCGTTTTAGAGTTTGTAAAAATTGTATCGGTTTTCATGTTTGGATAATGATTAAATGAAAAAGTTGAAGATTTAAAATTGAAAAAAATATTTTGTATTTGAATGATATTTGAGAATGAAATTATAATAAGTTTTGAGAATTTTAAAAATTTTGTGCCCCATCTCTATGTCCAAACGTCCCCTTAGTCATTTCACTCATTTGATTAGAGCAATGATAACAAAACCAGTCCTTTATAGCTAATACATAAACCTAGTGTTGTCTAATGATCTTAAGGACTTTATTAACCCTACTTAAGTAGCTCACATCACATGACCATTTTAGAAGACTCAAATAAAATAAAACAAACATTGCTTGACTTCCAATAAGAACTAAACAAGATTAGGTCAACAACTTTAATGAACATGCATGAACCTTTTTGGGTGGGTGGGAACTTAAGTCCGACTTTAAAGTGGCTAGAGATTCAGCATATGGCTCAGGATCACCATGCTAGCTTCAGTTCTTCCTAAAAGATTCATGTATTCCAATAGTAGGATTTCTCAGCCAATTGATCCCCAACTGCTACTACAAATTTCTTTGTAGTGAATTGGCCTCTCTTATGTTTAGAATATCTTCAACTTTGAGAAGCTTCTTAGGAAGTTGTTTCAAAATAGTTGGAGCTGATTCATCGTTACCTTTGAACCCATCAAAGCACAAACCTGCAACATTAGATATCAGAGTAATTTCTCGGTCGTTGAGCAGCTCTATGATGTAGGAATTAGTGCTATCTTCTTTAACACCTTACACGAGCCAAACCTTCTTGCCTAGTTTTTGGTAGTGCCTTCAAACTATTTTAAAACACCAGTGTTTATTAGCTATCTTCCCATCATTTTGATGTTTGTTACAATGGGAGCACATAATCACAAAAGCACCTCAAATGTATTATTACAAGTACACATTTGGTTGAGGAAGTATTCTTCACACAATCTTCTATTTATAGCCTCAATTTGGCCATCCATTTGGGGGTGATATGTGCTAGAATACTTCCAATTGTGTGCCCAATCTTCTCCATATTGAACACCAAAAGTGTCTCGTAAACTTCACATCTCAGTCTGACACAATAAAACAAGGAATTCCATGAAGATTAACAATTTCCTTGAAAAACAAATCAAATGTGCCATTTGTGAGAATGTATGTATTGACCGCAAGTATATCTTATAGGGTTGAAGTTGTTGGGATTGAAGTTAACAAGTCTAAAAAAGGTACTAGTCTATCTCAGACAAAGTATGTACTTGACTTATTGGAAGAAATTGGGTTATTGGGTGCTCGACCTATTGATATTCCTATAGATTAGAATCATAAGCTCTTTAAAGATAAGGGAGATTTGTTTGAAGATCCAATAAAGCATGTCAATTTATTGGAAAGTTGAATTCTATTACTATCATCACACTTAACATTTCTTATGTAGTGATCATAGCGAGTCAATTCTTGGAAGCTCTGCAGGTGTCTCACATTGAAATGCGTAATTCATATTCTTTGCTATTATAAAAAGACAGGTGTCGGGACTTGGGAATCAGGTTCCGCTACTCCTTCCCCAGACACCCCCAATCCAACATGTAGGTGGAGGCGACCAACAAGACTCTAATGAGGATACTCAAGAAGAAGCTCAACGACAGGAAATGTGCTTGGGCAGAGGAGCTTCTCGCAGTTCTATAGGCGTATCGGGTCATGGTGAAGACGCCAACACAAGAAACCTCGTTCACCCTCACTTACAGCCACAAGGTAATGCTGCCAATCAAAGTTGGGATCCTCACCTATAGGGTACAACACTTCAAGCAAGACTTCAATGATGAGCGACTTTAAGAACAGCGTGACCTACTGGAAGAAGTCAAGCTTGAAGCAGAGCTAAGGACTGCCGTCAACAAAAGAATGGCAGAGCAATGTTTCAACATAAGGGTATGCCCGAGATTGTTTAAGGTCAGGGACCTCATGCTAAAGAAAATGGGGAATACTACCCTAAACAAGGAGAGGCTAGGCCCACAGTGGGAAGGTCCCTACGTGGTTGTCGCCAATAACTGCTCGAGCGCCTACTAGCTCCGAGACTCCAGTGAAAATGAGCTACCACACCTGTGGAATGTCGAACATCTAAGAATGTTTTATTGTTAAAAGCTTTATAATTTGTAGTTTACATTTCTATGTTGACAATGCAAACTCATGTAATGGAATTGTGGTTTTTCAAGAATAAAGTATGTAAACTCCCAATCTCTACAAACGGAAATCTCCATCGACAAAACCCCAACGATTACTTACCAGCTTGCGGGGCACCAAAGGGACGGGTGTAATGCTCCAGGCTGCTTTGTCCCTCCCGCTGCGGAGTGCGGGTCAGCCCTCAGCCACCTGGCAATTTACCTTCCTCGTGAGCATCAACAAGCAAGAGTGGATTTAGTTCCAAACTGCCCGAACAGACTACCTCTCAGCGACGGTTAACAAGCGGGACCAGCCCATATGGCAGCCTAACCTCCCCCACGTAGTAGAGCGGGTCCAGCTTCATGCCTGCCTGAACAACTTACCCTGATCTCCACCACGAAAAAAAGTGGGTTTAGTGCCAGCCTGACTCTCACTTACCTTTTCTGGGATGTCAACGAATAGGAGTGGGTCTAGTCCCAAACTGCCTAAACAGACTACCTCCCCGTGATGGTCAACAAGCGAGACTAGCCCTCGCGGCGGCCTGACAACTTATCCCATCCCCATCACAGCAAAGTTGACTCACTCAAAATTGAGTAGTACAAAGGCTATCCCAAGTGCAGGAGGATGTCGCATAGTAATTAGGAATAAATTCCTAAATCGTCTCCTCAGGGAAAGCTACTTAAACTCAAACTCGTTGAAAAATATAAAAATCTTCACAAAGAGAAAATAAAGATGATAGTATGTGCAATGGATGGAAGAGTGCAACAAGAATAAAAAAGGGCATTAGTAATGGACTAGATTCATATTTTTAGACTTTTGAAAGTCGAATTGAAATGTAAAAGACTAAAAAATTAAACTAAGAAATTAATAAAATTAAGATAAGAATTAAACTAGATTAGAAAGTAATTGACAAAATATGAACTAAAAATTGAAAAGCCCCAAAATCAAGATTCTAGGGTTCACACTTGTATTCAAATCACAAATTCTTAAAATTAATTCATAGCAATTGTAATCACCATTAAATGAAAGCTTAACGAAGTGAGAAAAATAAATAACACGAAATAAATAAATAACAAATAAATTGCTCAAACTTCTAAGCCAAAAATCTCAAAAATATTCCATAAACTTAAAACTGAAGTTAAATAACAAGTAGGGAATGAAAAGATCAAGTCAATTGAATGGAGATGAAGATTTGAAGAGGTGGAGGAGGCTGGGATGTAGTAGCAATTGGACCCCTCAAGAAACTCTTCAATATGCTGCCGTGTGAGTGAATGCTCCAAAAGAATTTATGTGTTGCTGCGTGAATAATTGCTCATGAGAATCCCCCTCTACCGATCTGAGTGAAAAGGACCAAAAATAAATAAATTGTAAGTGTTGCTTCTAATCCAATAGTGTTTTTCAAGCCAAAAGTCGGCTATATGATGTAAAATCTCATATATATATCCCAAAGGCGGAATAAACCCTAGATCTATAAAATACGATGTTCGCTCGAGCGGAGTGTCGAGCCAACATCAAGCGTTCAACTCTGCCTGAATTTGCTCAAGCGGCGTGTCGAGCGAACATCAAGCGTTCAACTCTGCCTGACTTCGCTCGAGCGGCCAATGTCTCCGCTCGAGCTCACTGTCGAGCGACATTCGAGCGTTTGAATCTGCCTGAATTTCGCTCGAGCGGCCAATGCCTCCGAGCGATGTGGACCAGACTCCACAGTAATCAATAGTTGGTAAAATTAAGCATAAATTCATGCTATTAATCAATTTAAATCACAACTTAGATTTATTCATCTTAATCATTTTTTCATATAAAACCAATGATAAAGTAATGAAAGAGTTAAAATATATTGGTTCCAAATGTATTGAAATATGCAATAACTCAGCTCAATCAAAAGTGCGGACGACTGCTCAACCATACAACATTTACCTTTTCCATGGGTACCAAAGGGATGGGTGTAATGTTTAAGGCTACTTCATCCCTCTTGCGGTGAAGTGCAGGCCACTTCTCAGCTGCCCAACAACTTACCTTCCTCATGAGCGTCAGCAGGAGGGAGCGAGTCCAATTCTAAATTACCCAAACAGATTACCTCCCCGCAAGGGTCAATAGGCAAAACCAACCCCCATGGGGTCCCGACCTCCCCCATGGAGGTCAACAAGCAAGACCAGCTCCCACGACGTCAAATTCAAGAGGGTGCCCTCTTCCATGCTCGATGAGCATTTTCTAGGGGCGAGGATCTTCTCGACCGGGTATTCATCCCACATTCCCCCATTCCTTACTCTCTAGAGGTCGAGACCCTGTCGACTGAGCTTGCTCCGTGCAGCAGTGCAAAGATCGAGAAAGAGATTGTGCAGGCCTTGTCATGGGTCAAGAAGGTCATGGTCGATGCAATAGACACCGAAGCTGCAATGGAGGCGGTGGGGGCCAGTGAAGCTTCGGCTGTCGTGCCGGATGTCGGGGTTCGTCCACCCTCCATTTACAAAGTCCCAGCTTTGGCCTTAGCAGAGGCCAGTGCCAGGGTCGGGGTTGGTGAGGGTAGAGAGGTCCTAGTCACTTTAGCGTGCGCCGGTGCTCCCCTGGCCTCCTTCACTACTGCCATCCCGACCTTGGTGTCAACAAAAGCAGATCCCAAGGCTGCGACGGGTGAGGGAGTTGCGACCGTGATCCCTCCCGTGGGGGAGTGTGATGCTGCTCCTCAGTTAGCGGCCAAGGGGGCCCATTCTGGTCTCGTCCACTCGATGGCTCAAAGGCTGCAGACACTCTTCTTGGTGGTCAGCTATTTGCTATCTTTTGTTGCTCGCTTTTCTCTTCTTCTTCTTCTTTTTTTTTTTTTAAAAAACTTTCTTAGCATGTTTCCCCATCGATCTAACTTGAATTTTCCATGGCAGGGCATGAAGTGGCTGGCGGCCTTCATCGTGGACGGTCAGGAGGAGCCAAAGGGTGAGAACCAAGCTTCTGGCCCCACGAGAGGGATCACGGTCGCAACACCCTCGCTCGTTGCAGCCTTATGACCCGCTTTTGGCCCAACGAGAATTTCCTTGACCTCGATTTTCATTGGCACCAAGGCCGAGATGGCAATAATAGAGGAGGCCAGGGGAGCGCTGATGCAGGTTAAAGTGACCGGGACCTCTCTACCCTCACCAAACCTAGCCCCAACGCCGAGGTCAAAGCCAAGATCGCATAAATTGAGGGCTGAGGGGTTACACCTGGAACGGCAACTGAAACTTCATTAGCCCTCGCCACCACCATCTAGGGGTGAAAACCGACCATATTGGTACGGTTTCAGTTTAAAATTGAAACCGCACATATATGTTTTTCAGGGGGTTATCTCGACCAAACCGGTCGATGAAGGGGGTAAAACTGGCCGGTTACCCTCGGTTTATCAATGTCCCTGTCGGTTTCACTCCTTGACAAAAATATCTCACTAATCTGAGATCTCAAGCAAATCTCACAAAAAATATATATATATAAATGAATCGGAGACTTGAGAGGGATGTAGCCTTTTATGCGTGACTGCGGAGTGCGTGTCGTCCGTCCCATCAGAGCTGAGAGGGAAAAGAGAGATCTGAAATGGAGATGAGAAAGCTAAGCCTGAGAAGAAGATGAGAGATCTTAGAGGTAAAAGAGAGAGCTGCAATGGAGATGGGTAGATTACATCGAAGAGAGAGAGAGAGAGAGAGAGAGAGAGAGAGAGAGAGAGAGAGAGAGATAGAGAAAGAGAGAGCTGACAAAGAGCCTGAGATGGAAATGAGAGGGACTGAAGATTGCATCGGAGAGAGAGATAAAGAGCTGAGACTCGAGGGAGGTGAGAGACCTAAGAGGGAGGAAAGGGAAAGCTGAAACAAAGAATAAATGGCACAGTGAAAATGAGGGGGGAAGGGGGGCTCGAGGGTTAGGGTTGAAGCCCTAACCCAAAATAGCACCGATTGGTATATTAAACCAAACAGTGTCGTTTCATTTTTTTTTCAAAACTCCAAATTTAAAATAAGTGAAACGGCGTCGTTTTATACACGTATATTATAAAAATATATATAAATAATTGGCCGATTCGCTAGTTTGAACTTAACTAAACCAACTGAAGTTAGTTTAAGAGTATTTCTACCATCGACTGACCTGTTCTCTATCAGTTTCGGCCGGTTTTGTACTTCAGTGTCCGGTCTGCGTCGATCTTAGCCAGTTTTTATAGTTTTTGTACACCCTTACAGCCATCGCAGCTTTGGTGTCGGTTGCATCAACCACGACCTTCTCGACCCATGACATGGCTTGTGCAATCTCTTTCTTGATCTTCGCATTGCCGCACAAAGCAAGCTCAGTCGATGTAGTCTCGAACTCCGGAGAGTAAGAAATGGGGGAGTCCGGGATAGACACCCAATCGAGAAGATCCTCGCCCCTAGAGAAATGCTCCTCAGGCGCAGAACAGGGCACCCCCTTGAATTCGATGTTGGTTGAGGGGGGCACGACCCCCTCACCCTGTTGGCCTTTGTGGGATTAGACCTGCTCCCTTCCGTTGACGTTACAGGGAAGGTAAGTGAGGGTCCAGCTAGTGCTAAACCCATTTTTCACCTTGGTAGAGATCAGAGTAAGTTGTTCAAGCGGCCATGAGGTTGGACTAGCTCTCCTCCGTGGGGGAGGTAAGGCTGCCTCATGGGCTGGTCTCACCTGTTGACCCTCTTGAAAAGGTAGTGTGATACACCATATTTACGTGTATTTTTACTGAAGGATTATCTAAATTATTATAATAAGTGGTTCTTTTATTTTAAATTAAACGTGTTTTTCGTTGTATCGTTTTATGATTTTTAAGTTGTGAGATTTAAATAATGTATCTTCTTGATATTAATAATTACTTCGTATTTAAATTACTCTCTAGTTTGAATTATTTTATTGTTGGGCTTTAACTATTTTATTTTATTAATATTGAGTTGTGTTTTTATTTGGATTTTATTTGTTTTATTGTGCTCTTTATTTTAAAATAGTTTATTGTTGAATTCTAATATTTTATTTTATAAAGTCACTGTGTTTAAATTATTTCATTTAATTAGTCATTTTAAAATTTATTTTCATTGGATCAGTTTGAGACTCCGAGTTGAAAAGACTGGACCTCACTTTCTTTCCATTCCTTTTTCTTTTTCCTTTTTCTTTTTTCTCTTTCCTTTCTTTTTCTTCTTCCCTTCTTTTTCTTCTTTTTCCTTCTGCCTCCAGCCCATGCGTGCCCCCTCCCCTCTTCCCTCCCGTGCGTCTCTCTCTCACTGTTGTCGGTGCCGCCATGCACCACCGTCCGGCGTCACCGCCCAGCCCACCGTCATCCTCACTCTCCAGAGACCTCTCCTGCATTGGCCACCACTCTCCACACCCCACCCTCTCTCTCCTAGCTGTGTAGGGCCGAAATGGCCATGATCTTCCTACGCCGTCGTGCGCCACGGTTTGGCACCACCACCACCACTACAGCTTCCCCTCCCACCGGCCAACATCCTTCACCGATCTCAGCCCCTAACTCACCGCCGTTTTCCCCCATGAAGCTGCACGGTCTTAGCCTCCCCGCGCTGCTGTCACGCCGCCATTGGCCACCAGCTCTTCACCACCAACCTTCCAACTACCTAACCCACCCGTCCTCAGCCCCGATCCGTCACCAGTGAAGCCCAGCCATCTCACTTTCCCTTTCAGCATTTTTGGCTTTCGACCACCGTTTGTCTCACCACCCACAGCCAACCACCACTTCCATTAGTTTTATCAACTCCCCTAAGCCCTACCCTAGCCTTCCCAAATCTTGGTTTGTTCCCATTCAACAATGGGTATTTTATGACCCACGGCCACAGTGTATTTTGCATTGTTACGTTGCTTTGTCGTCGCTTTTTGCACCTCTTTGATCTTTTGAAAAATATTTTATAGCGCTGTAAGTATTTTCCAAACTTCCTTTAAGATTTAAATATATTTTTCCTTTAACAATAATTTGTGATTGGTTGGTTATGCAGGACTGAGTCCGAAGACTCGAAGGTCGGATGGATTTGAGGACGGAGTAATTTATGTTTGGATCATTTTGATTATTGGGTATTTTGTGTCATGTCATTTGCATCGCATGGTGCATGCATATACATGTGTTGTAAATTGAAAACTGGGTTTTCATGTGTAAATAGATTTTTAGGTGTGTGTGTGTATCACAACCCCAAGCCAAGATGAGCATTATCTCAGTGGAGTTCGTCTAGTCACTCGGAAGCAAAAAATACTGAGTGATATCCCCTGAGTTGTCGTTGGGCGACAACAGGCTCAGGCGATACAGTAATGCTATCGTGCCGACTCCGTCGGATGCCTAGTTATGATACGCCCTGGGTGCGGAGCTAAGTATCACTCATGTAGATGTCACATGCTTAGTCGTTATCTGCGGTGTGGCATATGAGCCAGAGTGTGCAGATGATTACTAGGGGAGATCATGGTGTATACAATAAATTGGAAACTGGTTTTGATATTAGATATGGGCTATTTTCTAGAAAAATGACGAGTTTGATTAAAGGATTACTTGTTGGCCATTTTCTGGGAAAATGGCTGGATTTTATAAGTGGATTTTTTGTGAACCACTTTTTGGAAAAATGGTGGATTTCTTATTTTGGGCCATTATCTGGGATAATGGCGATGATTTGTTTTAAAGGATTTATTGTGGGCCAAAAATGGGATTTTTGGCATGCGTAGAAAAATGTGAATTTTCGGGACATATGCATATGGCATCCTGTTCATGTATATTGTTGACTTTTAATGTATTTTTATCTTGTGAGTGTTTGGATTATTACTTACCTATGGTACCGTCTTTGGTACTGAGATTTTTGGCATGCATGGAAAAATATGAATTTTCGGGACATATGCATATGGCATCCTGTTCATGTATATTGTTGACTTTTAGTCTATTTTTATCTTGTAAGTGTTTGGATTATTACTTACCTATGGTATCGTCTTTGGTACTGTAGATTTTGATACAGATGAGGAAGAGGTTGAGCCTGAAAAGGCGGCTCTGCCGGAGGATTGTTTTGGTGCTCTTAGGTGATACCCCGTTTTTACGTGTATTTTCACTGAATGAGTATTTTAATTTAATTAAAATATTGGTTCTTTTATTTTAAATTATCGGATTTTAATTGGATTTATTTAGTTGTGAAATTTATTTTGTAAAACTTTCTTAATATTAATTATTGTTTTGAGTTTAAATTGATATTTAATTTATTTTATCTTGTTTTTGGATTTAAAATTAAGTTGTTAGTTTTTACTAGTTATTTATTATAATTTAGCTTTATGTTGTGTTTATATTATTTTCTTTGATTTATAGCTTTTAAAGTTGTTTTCGTTGGATCAATTTTTGGACTCCAGAGGTGAGGACTAAACCTCATTTCTTTTCCCCATCTTTTCTTTTTCTCTTTTTCTTTCCTTTTTTCTCCCGGTTTCTTCTCTCCCGCACAACGCACTCCCCTTCTCCCTTTTCCGTTAGTTTTTCGTGCTGCCTAGACCCGCCGCCGTGCGGTGCACCACCCCCACCATTCAACTCCCCTCCAGCCAGTGAACCTCCCCACCAAATCTCGGCCCCATCCGTGCCGTCGTGGGCTCCTCCAAGCTGCACGGTTTTTCCTCCTTTTCGCCGTCATCGTTTCACCTCCGGCCACCATCTCTTTACCACTTCATCATCAACCTCTTGTCGTCCTAAACCACCCATTTCCGGCTCCGATCCGTCGCCGGAGCAGCTCCCACGACCTCACTTTCTGTTTTGGGTATTTTGGCATTCCACCGCCGTTTTCGCTGCCACCCACAGCCAACTCTCACTTCCACTAGATTCATAAATACCTCTAAACTATTCCCTATCAATCACAAGCCTTGGTTTGTCCCCATTCAAAAGTGGGTATTTTACAACCCACGGCCACATTGTTTTTACACTATTACGTTGCTTTTTCTTCGTCGTTTGCAGCTCGTTGATCATTCAGAAATTATTATATAGCGCTGTAAGTATTTTTCAAACTTTCTTTTAGATTAAAATATATTTTTACTTTAACAATAAATTGTGACTAGTTGGTTATTCCGGACTGAGTCCGAGGAGTCGAGGGTCGGATGGATTTAAGGATGAAGTTATTTATGTTTGATTGATGTTGAGATTTATTGAATATTTTGTGTCTTGATGTTTGCATTGCATAGTGCATGCATGTTCATGTTTGAAAATGGAAACTAGGTTTTCGTGTAATTACATTCATGTACATATGTTGGAACTTGAAAACTGGGTTTTCAAGCAAGAAATATTTTTTTTGGTATATGTGAACGATTGGATTGATTGGTATGAGTCAGAGGCACGTGTAGGGATGGTGGTGAGCAGAAATGGTGATAAATTCCCGCCTGCGATTCCCGCCTACGGTGCACGCAGCGTAGGGATGGTGGTAAGCAGGGATGGTGGTAGAGTCCTGCCTATGATTCCCGCCTACGGTGCACGCATAGGGATGGTGGTAGAGTCTCGCCTGCGATTCCCGGCTACAATGTTCTGATGGTTTGGTTAAAGGGCCATTTTCTGCGAAAATGGCGAGATTGGTTTTTCGGACCATTATCTGGGATAATGGTGAGTGATGTTTTAAAATGAATGTTTTGAGCCAAAAATGAGATTTTGGTGTGTGTGGAAAATGTGGATTTTTGGGACATATGCATATGGCATCATGATCATGCATATTGTTGTGGCATGGATATATTTTTATCTTGAGATTTGTTTGGATTATTACTTACCTGCAGCACCATTTTTGGTACCGTAGATTTTGATGCAGAGGTTGATGAGGAAGAAGCTGAGCCCGAGGAGGCAGCTTTGCCAGAGTATTGGCTTGGAGTTGATTTACCTTTGGATAATATCTTTACTTGTTTTTATGTTATATAATTTGGATTTGAAATAGAGTTGAACTTGTAATATTTTATTACGTGTGTTTTAAGCTAGTTTGTATTTAAACAAAATTCTGGTACTTAGTTGTAAGACTTTTATTATTCGCTGCGTGGTTTATTTGTACACATGTTGCATGTACACACACTTGACACTTGGTGATGGGAAGTGTGACCCGTGTTGTTATCATCCCGACGTCTCGATTTCCACGTGTCCGTACGTGAGAGTTGGGGGCGTCACATCTTGGTTACTTATTGGAAATTATTTCCCTAATTTTAATTTATGTAATGTGGTTTTATGATGTTTCTGGGACTTGTAATATTTTATTACGCTTGTTTTAAGCGAGATTGTATTTAAGCAACATTTTGGTACTTAGTTAAAAGACTTTTATTATCCGCTTGTTATTTTTGATGTACACATGTTGCATGTACACATATTTGGCACTTGGCAATAGAATGCATGACCCATGTTGTCATCGTCCGAACGCCTCGATTTCCACGTGTCCATACGTGGGAGTTGGGGGCATCACAGGTAGTCTGTTTGGACAAAGTTTGGAACTAGACTCACTCTCGCCTATTGACGCTCACGATGAAGGTAAATTGTCGAGCAGTTGAGAACCGAACTACACTCTGCCTCGAGAGGGACAAAGTAGCCTGAGACATTACACACATTCCTTTGGTGCCCTGCGGAGAGGTAAGTTATCGCTGGGATTTTGCCGATGGAGATTTCCGTTGGTGGAGATTGGGGGAGTTTACATACTTTATTTCTAAAAAACCACACTTCCATTGCATGAGTTTGTGTTGTCAACATAGAAATGTAAACTACAAATTACAAAGCTTTTAACAATAAAACATTCGTAGATGTTTGGCATTCCATGGGTGTGGTAGCTCGTTCCCCTGGGAGTCTTGAAACCAGTAGGTGCTCAGGCGATTGTTGGCAACAACCACGTACGGGCCTTCCCACTGTGGGCTCAGCTTCCCCTCTTCTCAAGTATTAGTCCCCGTTTGCTTCAGCACAAGGTCCCTGACCTTGAACGATCTCAGGCATACCTTTCTATTGAAACATCGCTCCACCCTTCTTTTGCTTACAGCTATCTTTACCTCTACTTCAAGCCTGACTTCCTCCAGCAGGTCGAGCTGTTCTTCTAGCCGCTCGTTATTAAAGTCTTGTTTGAAATGTTGTACCCTGTAGGTGGATCCCAACTTTGACTAGTGACATTACCTCGTGGCCGTAAGTGAGGGTGAACAGGGATTTTCACATCGGTGTCCTCACCATGACCCGATACGCCTATAAAACTACGGGAAGCTTCTCCACCCATGCACCCTTCCTGTCGTTGAGCTTCTTCTTGAGTATCCCTATTAGAGTCTTATTGGTCGCCTCCACCTACCCATTGGATTGGGGGTGTCCAAGGGATGAGTAGCGGAACCTGATTCCCAAGTCCTGACACCAGTCTTAGTAGTGGTCAGAGTCAAATTGTCTCCCGTTATCTGAGATGATGTTGCGGGGGAAGCTGAATCTGCAAACGACAGTATTCCACAAAAAGTGGGTGATGTTGTTCGCCGTGATTGTTGCCAACGCCTCGGCCTCTACCCACTTGGTGAAATAGCATACCGCGACCACCACGAACTTTACCCCCTTTGCCTTGGGGGAGGGGGCCCACCAGGCCAACCCCCCACTGGGCAAAGGGCCAAGGCAAGGTGATGGATATAAGCTCTTTCGGCAAGTGATGGGGCACTCTGGAGTATTCTTGGCAGTTTTTGCACTTTCGCACGTATTCCTCGGCATCTTTGAAGGCACGCAACTAGTAGTATCCAGTTTGCATTACTTTTCCTGCCAGCACCTTTCCTCTGGAGTGGTCACCACAAATTCCCTCGTGTATCTCTACTAACACGTATTGGGCTTCTTCAAACAAGATGCACCTAAGAGGGGTGTGGAATACCCCCTCCGATATAGGATGCCGTCGATTATGGTGTTACGTGTTGCTATGTTCCTAATCTTTCTGGCTTCCAAATATTTGATAATATCTAGCGCCCACTCCAATGCTCCTGGTTCAACCTCCATTACCTCAATTCCCACGATAGGTACCTCGACGATCTTGAACACCGCTCGCTCAGGGAAAAGGGTACTCTTTTGTCTGAATGTTGTTCTTGTCAACCTGTCCGCCTTGTGGTTTTTTAGCACACATTTGAGCCGAGCTCTCAGCAACTTGAATCTTTGGTCTTGGGCCTGCGAACACAAAGAAAACACTGTGAGAGAGGGGGATGTCACCTTAGCTGTCTCCTTCATCAAGTCTCCTAAATGCAGCGTGGCATCCTGCGGTGGCGCAATAAATGCGGCGTGATTTCCTGTCCCCTTTGCCCCATTGTAGGTGCACTCTGTCAATTTCCTCTCTTCTTGTTGTCAGGAGATCAAGGGCTCCCCATGCTTGCTGCCCACTTGCCTGCACAAGCTTCTTTGAGGCTAGGTGCCGTAGGCAGAGGCCCGGGTGACGTGTCCCTTGCTTCCCTGCCTTTGTGATAGAGGGCCCCCTATGGGCAAGTGGGTCGTCTAGCCGGCCTGGGCTCCCTGTACCTAGGCTTACAACTTGGGCCTGGGGTAAAATCCCCTTATAAGCTTCATATTTTCATTTGAGAAGTGTTACAACATAGAGAGATTCCATAAAAATAAATTCACAAATTCATATAACTTCATATGATACGTTAGATCTATTTTATAATAAAATAGTTTTACAATTTAAGATACTACAACAATCCACATCAGCGTAAGTTTATTTTTATAAAAAAATTTTGTGGTTAGAATATTTCTCTTTTTATTTTATCTTATTATTTTGTATCAATGAGGATTTTATCAGGGTATCCCAAAAAAAAAAAAAAACCTTTTATTCTATAATAACATTAAAAATTTCCAACAAATGATGGCCTCATTAAATTTAAAAAAAAAAAATACTTAGTCTCTAGTCAACCAATTAGATGTACGAAAGTGAGAGAGTGGAACCATAGGCCTAATGAAAAAGCAAAGCCCGTTTGGTTTGAAGGGTTGTATAGGGAGGAATCTTGAAAGCAAAGTTCAAATACGAAATTAAATTTTCACCTATCTTAGGAGTCATACTAGATCTATCAAATTTTGACACTTATTCAAAATATGTAACATTAATCATTAAAAAGAAAAACAAAATAGTCAAACATAAATAATTACAAAACAAGAACATAAGCTAAATGAAAACCAAAAAACTCACCCATTGGGTTTGGCATGGGGTTCCTCCTTGGGCAATATATAAAATAGATTCGTTATTCATCATTTTGATTTCCCGCACACAGCACACTAAACACTATATTTATTTTTATTTTTTAATTTTATATTTTTTAAATTAATTAAATTCTTCTAGTCATCATCTATATATCATATATTTAATATAAAAAAAATTAAAAAATTATATATAATATGTGGTGTAAAGATAATAAATAAAAATTTTCATATTTAAAATTGATTGTAACGTTACTTTCATTCACCCAGCAAAAGTTTATTTGCTGGCCACCACTTAACTTGCAATGAAGTGACTTGTGAGCACTACCGTGGAAATTAAGGTAGTAGCAGCCAATCCTTTTGGAATGGGGGATGTGGGATTGTTGGAATAAATGTACCGTGCCCAAGATGCGCAAGTCCAATTCATTGTAAAGCAATCGTCAGGAAGTAAGAGGGGGAAAAAGAAGAGACAACATAAGGCAAAAGTTGAGGGTGGAAGACAAGTCAGACATGCGAATGGAGATGATGAAATGACATAAAAATGATATTTGTCACTAACTATCCCAAAAAGGCCTTAATAGAGGGGGCACTTGGGCGACTCTAGATAAGAGAGATCATCTTCAACCTCGTCAGCCTCTCTCTCTCTCTCTCTCTCCGATAATGGACGCCAGCTCCAAATCCGTCGTCGGTGATGCCCCGCCGACGCAGCCATCGGGCTTCGACTTCCTCACCAGAAAATCCTACGTCCCTCCTAACTGGGCCTCCCATCTCAATCCCATCCCCTCTCACGTCTTCTCTCTCGGTCATGTGAGCCAAGCTGATTAACCGAGAACGGTGTTTTTCCTTCTTCTTTTAGCTATATTTTGCTTGAATTAATGGCAGTTTTTTTGTTCTTGTTCTTCTCAGCTTCCGACTCCAATCCACAAATGGAACCTCCCCAATTTGCCCAACAACACCGAGGTCTGGTTGAAGGTGATCTCCTTTATATACCCCTAGGTTCATCGCGATCTTGATGAATTGTTTTGAAGTTCAACATGTTGCTTCTATTTTTCTTCACTCTCCTGGTTTTCACTGACAGAAGAAAATTTGCAATTCTATAGCGTGAAGACCTTTCCGGCACGCAACTGAGCGGGAACAAAGTCAGAAAATTGGAGTTCTTGATGGCCGATGCCGTGGCGCAGGGTGCTGACTGTGTTATAACTATTGGAAGCATCCAAAGCAACCACTGCTGTGCAACTGCTGTGGCTGCCAAGTATCTGAATCTTGACTGCTATCTTATCCTAGTAACATCTAAGGTCATTTTTTTTTCCTTAAAATTTTCAAACCCTTTCTAGAAATATATACCATGCATGTCTGCATATATATATATTTGTGTGTGTCTGAGGGAGGGCAGGAGGGAGGGAGGGAGGGAGGGAGATTTGCTTCTCTTATCGATTAAGATGTGTGACTTTTTATCAGGTCCTTGTGGACCAAGATCCTGGACTGACTGGCAATCTCCTGGTCGAGCGTTTAGTTGGAGCTCACGTCGATCTTATTTCGAAAGAAGAATATGCAAAAATTGGAAGCGAGGTTTGTCTTTCTCTTTTGGTCCTTGTTCTAAGCTTTGAATTCTTAATTGCATGCTTGATTTGATCACATTATTATTACTGCATGCATCATAGGATGGTTTTTTTTATGCGTTCTAAATCCGCCGTTACTGCTCTTAACATCTCCCCTGTTGAATTCTGAACCTGAAATGTGCTCGTTTAAGTGATATTTTTGTTTGACTTATTTTGAAAACAACTTAAGCAATATATATAGTCTACATGGAGTGTGTTTTGTTTGAAACAACAACAATAAGAGAAAAAAATTTTGTGACTCTTGGTGAAATTACCACATACGGACATATTGGATATTTAGACAACACAAAAAATGCTGGTTGACTTCATATTATGAAGTCAGTTTGGGGGTATATGGATATGCATCTGGTATATCCCATCTTTTAGTGTAATGTATGACTAAAAGTAAATTGATTTCCTTGATTTTGGTATGGATATGCATCCCGCTATACTGATGATGCAGGAAAAAATAGGGATCCTATCCCTATACTCAAAATCATTTTCTTTGATTTTGGTATATTTTTAGTATTGTACGTCATTTATCTGAGTCCAGATTCTTCATGTTAAGGGTCACTGATTTAATTACATCCATAACATTGCTCTTACCATGTAGAGAAGTTAAATAGTCTACTTCCACTGATTTTTTTTTTTTTTTTGAAGTCGACTTCCACTGATTTTCCTTTTTCCAGTTCTACTTTTGTTATTTTTCCTTTACTTTTCCAGGCCTTTTACATTGAATCATCCTGGCTGTTTATATATTGTATAAACCTTCAAGGTCCAAGGTTCAACACCTCATGGGTGCAAACAATCCTTTGGGGCCACACCCCCCGGTGAAAAGTCAACGATTTAACCAATTTTGTGTAGGGAAACTTCCAAGGGTGTGGTGCACAGGATCGGGGTTTACTCTGTAGGGGTGAATCCGAAGGGCCCTGCCGAGGTTCCCCGACATAAAAAAATTAATTAATTAAAAAAATAAATAAATAAAATAAACCTCTAGTGGTTAGATAAACATATTAGCAATATCTTTGTTGTTTTGTCTTGTTATTCTATACCCATCCATTCTACCATTCACCATTGGTGCGGCTCTGTGTTTGAACTAATGGAGTGAATTACCTCGATCCATAGCTGAGATAATGCATTTTTCATTGATTGATATGGACTCATCTGAGCTACATGTGACAGGCTATGCTATTGTTGTTTACCAACATCCATTCCCTGATAGTATTCCATTGAAAATATTTTGTTTGTAATGTTCTTTGTTATGGATTTGATCTCAGACTCTTACTAATATCTTGAAAGAGAAGTTGCTAAAGGAAGGGAGAAGACCATATGTTATTCCCGAAGCTGGATCAAACTCCCTAGGGACTTGGTGATATTTGGGTTGCTGATGTCTATGCTATTTTATTTTGCCATTTTCATTCTGCTCTTCGGTAGCAATAATGTTATAATGTGAAAACTATAGTTGATTTCCTTGTAGCTCCTTGTTATTTAGATTTTGTGACCTGTTAGCTGTCACAATACCCTTGGTTCAGATGACTTTTCAGTCACGTTTTGAATAGTGACTGGGGTGGTTTGATTTTCTGTGGATCTTGTGATCTAGTTTGTTGTCTGCATTTCCTTTCTTTTCCTTTTTTCTCTTGTTTCTCTTTTCCCTTTTTTGTTTTCCTTGGTAGAGTTTTGAGGCCTCAGAATGAAGGTCAGTTTAGTTATCTTCAATTGACCCTTTAGTGTTCTACTACTGAACACTTTTCTGAACTTGGTTTACATACCTTTTTATTTCTTTTAATTAATCACTCTGAAAATTTGAAAAACTATTTGGGCCTAGTTGCCAAGTTTTCTTATCCATCTCTCTCTTGCTTTGTTCCTTTCTTGTTTAGTATGTGCTTGCACAATTTCCTCCAAATTTGAAGTTTTAATCAGCTTCTTTCTCAATGAGTTCATCATTCTTTCCGAACTTCCCTAGATTTCTCGGTTAAATGCTATTATAATTTCTGTCTGCCACTAACTTTTACACGTGATATTATTCTGTTCAGGGGCTATATTGAAGCGATTCGGGAGATTGAGCAGCAGCTTCAGACTGGGACTGGCCATTTAAAATTTGATGATATAGTTGTAGCATGTGCCAGGTACTTCATCTATTAGTATTTGCTGCTACCAGTGAATTTTTTCTTTTAGCTTCTATTTTACCTAGGGCAATACCGACATAGCGCAGGATTCAATTCCAAGATTAGGGGCTGCCTATGATCATAATAAGTGGGCTAAAGGCTTTCAATTTGGGTTTTATAATTAAGAAGGCTAATTGAAAATTTAGGGATGGGAAAAGGACTGGATAATATTATGCTTGGAAGAGTTGTATGGATTCAATACAAAGAGGAGTGAGGTTGCAGGAGTTTTTTGAAAATCGCCTGTGTTGCATGGGTTTAAATTGGGATCTAGGTGTAGATTCCTCCAGACGTCCCAAAAGTCTGTTTTGATGATCACTTTTGAAGACATTGGTTTAGTCAAACAATTGGAGTCAAGTAAGAAATTCATGCGAAACTTATACTAGTAACCATCCCCAAATCTGGAGAGATGTCACTCTACCACCAAATGAGCTCACTTGTGACTGCTCCCTATAGTAGGTTGAGGCCAACCTCCCGGATTGGAAGATATTAACCCAGATAATTTGATATTAACCCAGATAATTTGTTTAAGCTTTTGAAGGCTAGATATTTGACTTGAGGAAGATTATCGAGAAACAAAAAAGTTTAGTTTGGGTCTCATTGTACATTGAGAATAGGGAAGGCTCTATGTATAACTTGGGTTTGTATCAATTATTTCCTTTTTCTGAAAGGCTTTTTTTTTAGTGCAAAATAAAATCACCTTACTTGCAGTTTATTGTGGGAGGATGATAGGCATGATACAAAATTATGATGCAGAAAAAATGAAGTTGATGATTATACTAATATATTGTTGATTTTCAGTGGGGGTACTGTTGCTGGTCTTTCTCTGGGATCATCACTGAGTACGTTGGACGCAAAGGTTTGTCCTTCATAATGTAGTTTCTTATCTGCTGTTCATGGCATGTCAATTAATTTCATATATATTTTTCACTTGTAGGTTCATGCATTCTCTGTTTGTGACGACCCTGATTACTTTTACGACTTTGTTCAAGGCCTACTTGATGGACTTGATGCAGATGTTGACTCACGTGATATTGTTAACATTCAAAATGTGAGTGCCTAGCCATCATTTGCATGCTCCATTCTAGACATAAACTAATATGTGACTAAACATGTTCACTTTGTTGAAAGCATAAAGTGCATGCATGATGTACCTTTAAAAAAAATGCGTATGCATCATGGAAAATCTTCTATATCCAATATATCCAAAGGGCAGGCTGCAAATGAATTTTATCTGGTTCAACATAGCGTGCACGTTTCGGGGGGCGGGGGGAGACAGGTGTTACAAGGCTGCAATCATTTTAGTTTGCCTGGTGTTCCTAGCTTTAAATAAATAAAATGAAATTAAAGCTTTTTTTGGTTTAATGTAATGAGGGTGGGTGGTTGCAAGGTTTAGTGAGGGTATGTGGGACACACATATGCTACACACTTTCAGGTATGTTCTTGCATTCTTACCTCTGCAGTTTATATTAAGCCTCGTAGAAATCTCTTATTTCTAGTTAATATGGAAATGAACACTGAAATGGTGTATTCTTTTTCTTTTTCCTATTGACAAGTTACACGCACACGTTGGATTCGGAAATCACGACGTCTTCCATGGTTTTTTATTGGACCCACACATAATTGAGAGAAATTTTATCTACTTAATCAAGCTGAGGATGCCATTCAATTGATTATAAAAAGAAGTAATCGGATTCTTATCTTCCTTCAGGCCAAAGGTCTGGGCTATGCAGTTAACACGTCTGAGGAGCTTAAATTCGTTAGAGAAGTTGCTGCAGCCACTGGTGTTGTCCTTGATGCAGTATATTGGTATGAGTAATATGTATTGCAATTGATTATATCTAGATAAATATAAGGTTCACGTCTTGATTGGTGGAAGAGCATATTCTACGTATTATCTTCACAGATATTATATATAATTTCGTTAAGGTGTATTTGCAGTGAACCTTTTGGTGTAAGGTTATATGTGTGACCCAAAAGATAAGATGGGAAATTTTGACAACAAAAGCAAATTTACTACCACAATTTGACAAACATTTCTCGACTGTTTCAATTCTGAATGAAACAAGACTGTTGTTGTTATCATTGATATTTCCATTGTGAGTAAGCATAGTTGGTTTAGACTATATTTTCCCCTTTTTTGATTGTGCATTCTTTTTAGTGGGAAAGCTGCTTATGGGATGATGAAAGACATGGCTGAAAATCCAATGAAGTGGGAAGGAAGAAAGATCCTCTTCATACATACGGGTGGACTCCTGGGTTTGTTTGACAAAGTTGAGCAGATGGCCACATCTTTGGGGAATTGGCATCGAATGGATCTCGATGAAGACATTCCTCGCAAAGATGGTATTGGAAAAATGTTCTAAAGTAAAACAAACATTGAAGTGATTGTGTAGCACTTTTGTGTTGATGCACGTAAAAATACTCCTACATATATACATATCTATTCTATTATAATAAGCGCCTATGCGCTTACTACAGTATTTTTCTAATTCCGTTTCCGTTTTTTTTAACAGTAATAAACAGTAAATTACATTGTCATTCCGTTTTTATGTTTTTTTTAACAGTAATAAACAGTAAACTGAACAGTAAAAAATAATAATTGAATTATGTGTCCAAGTTGATGCGACTCTTTGTAAAGTATAGTGTAAAACAATCGACAAGTGGTAGAGGTCCATTATTTTCCAGTTTTTTAAAATAATGCATGTTGTGTCTTTAGAAGAAGAAGAAGAAGTTAAAGACAATAATTCATACTTTATATGCGGTGGAGGGAAAAGTTGAATCAATCAGATAAAATATAATATTATATAGTTAAAGAGGTTCATTATTTTCCAGTTTTTTAAAATAATGCATGTTGTGTCTTTAGAAGAAGAAGAAGAAGTTAAAGACAATAATTCATACTTTATGTGCGGTGGAGAGAAAAGTTGAATCAATCAAAATAAAATATAATATTATATAAAATAGTTGTCTCTCCCCTTAATGCTTATCACTTACAGGTGTCTATAGTGAAGTTGTGTCAGTGATATTTTTTCAGAAGAATTTTAGATCACAAAAATTCTCTGCTTCGGATTCCTCCCGAGTTCTCTCTCTCAACTCAAACCCATTCTCTATTCCATATCTCTACCTTGCAACCCTCGATTTCTCTTCGTGTTGCTGAAACCCAAAGCACCGAAACTGTGAGTACGTGTTCTCTCGCACTGTGTATTTCTCGGTTGTTCTTCTTTGTCCTTGTTGCCTATGCGCTGTGGATATGGTGCGCTGTGCGGTGATGGCTTGGTCGGCTGCTGATGGGAGGGGTAGAGATAGGCTTTTGGAGAGAGTTCAAAGGAAAAGCCATGGATAGGTCGATCTTATCTCTCTGATCCCCAAACCAAAGGCCAAGGAAGAGAAGAAGCCTCAGGAGAAAGAGCCTTCCAAGCCTGAAGAGGTAGAATTCCACCGCTGTGGGTCTAAAGAAAGGAAAAAATAATAAATGAAAAAAGAAATCAAATCTCGCCTCCTTTCGATTTTCTTCTTAGGAGGGTGTTCGATTTGTAATTTCGTGCACCCCCTGAGTCTCTCGCTCTCTCTCCCTCTTCTCTCCCCGTGCCATGGCGTTGGATGGGTTCTCTGACAAGAACGCTGTCTTCAGAAAACTGAAAGCTAAGTCAGAAAATAAGGTCTGTGTTTATGTTTCTCGTTTTCCATCTTACATTCTATTTTTTGGTTTCTTTTCGTTGGATCTGATTCAGATCCCGAAATTCTGAAATGGTTTTTGATTTTTTATTCTCTCTTTTGGGTTTTATTTGCGAATTCAGATGTGTTTCGATTGTAATGCAAAGAACCCTACTTGGGCGTCGGTGACTTTCGAGATCTTCCTCTGTATCGATTGCTCTGCCGTGCATCGCAACCTCGGCGTCCACATCAGATTTGTCAGGTATCAATTTCAACTTGGCTTTCTATATTTTTTGGAGATCTGTTCTGTTGTTGGTGTTCGAATAGCTGATTTGGGTCGTGGGATTAAGCTTTCTAATTTGATTCGGCTGTGAATTAGCATACATTTTGTTTGTTATTTGTGTAATTATATATGATTATGCTCGAGAAGTTATAGGCGGTGGCTTTAGGAGGCGTAATTTAATGGAGAAAATGTCAATGGAGCTAGGATTGAACAGATGGCATACGTTGGTTTTCTGTTTTTATGAGGGAGCTAGGATTGAACAGATGGCATACGTTGGTTTTCTGTTTTTATGAGACTTAATGATGAAAAGAAAGGAACTGGGATAATTTACTTGGTGGTTATTGTTACATCTCTTACATGTACACTTCTTGACCGCTTCTCATGCTGTGTGATCAGTTGGTCTTGTCTTTACCATGGGTGAAATGGAATGCATGTCAAAGTTGAGAGTCATCAATTGTGCATTTTACTTCTTGTTAACAATTTCTCTGGGTGGCATCTTTACTTTTTAACAAAATTGTAAATTTAGTAAGATATAATCACTGATGTCAAGACAATTGAAGCTCCAAAAGCCAACTCTTTGGAAAGGCAAGAAGTACCTGATACCTCTGCTTCACTTAAAGCCCCTCGTGCAGTTGTTACCAATGCTGTTAAGAAGCCACTTGGTGCAAAGAAAATTGGAAAGACAGGAGGACTTGGTGCTAGAAAGCTTACTACTAAGGTGGATTAATTTATTGTTGTGATTTTATGAACAAATTTAAAATTATTTTGTGGTCTACTATCTTCTGTATCCTGGATTTATTAAAGTGCTTTATCTTACAAAATAATCTCTTCCAAATGCAGCCAAGTGAAAATCTCTACGACCAGAAGCCTGAGGAACCAGTTATTCCAGTTTCCTCAACAAAGAAATCAAAAAACGCATACTGAAAATGAAAGGTATGATCAGACTATTTTTCATCTTTACGACTCATGCAATTTTGGCTTTTACTTGGTGAGTATCTGTAAATGATTCCGTTGGCAGCTAATGGTTTTGGCCATATTATTAATTTTTGTTAACTTTTGAGTCTCTTTAAAGAAAATAGTTTTTTCTCTTACCATTAAACCAACCAGAGGCTTTTCTTCAATATATTGTTGAAATACTTTGAGAATCCATTCTTTATGGTCCCAATCAAAGCTCTTTAAATTTTATTCACTTTTATCTCCATTGATGATCTATCGTTATCTCTTGAGTGAAATTAGCTTCGGGCCTTGCACATACATATATATATATATATTAATCTTGGTTATAGTTTTCTGTACTTCGAAATTGTCTTCTTTCTTTTTTTCTCAGTAGTAATTCGTTTCTGATTGGCATACGAGGTTCTTTTAAACTCGGATTCAGAGTTGATTTTGTGATTCTTATTTTGAACACGCAGGTCCGTGCTGGATTCAGATTAAAGATGTGGGTGTGATCTTATTCCATTGATCTTGCAGTTTGAATTCGACGTATGGATGACTAAATTTCTCGGTTTGGTTGATAAGGAAACCGAGAAAACAAAGTAAAGAACTGCAAAGAAAGTTGATCTTTGTTTCATCTATTTACCATTTCTAAAAAGTGACAAGTGGTTGTGTTTATGACAATTCGTGATTTGATATTAATTATGAAAAATAAACTAAAATTTTCATGTAAATTCTTTATTTACTTAATTTTTTAAAAAATAATTACAGCTTTTATACATTTTATGACTATAAATATTATTTATCTTTTAGATTTTGTTGCTATTAATTATATTTGTTAATGTTAATTATATTTGTTAATGTGACATATATGAATCTTTTATTTTTATTATGGGCTCTAAAATAATTTTTCATGCATACAAAACAAAACAAAAGAAATATTGAGTCATGATGCAATCAGGTCGCTGCGTATAATTAGGCTTTTTAAGATCAGAATGATCTCAATCATCGGTATTGAGCAAAAAGGGATCTATCAGTACTGAGCTGACCCACCAACCACTACCCGCTAATTAACAAGAAACGAAATCTTTTTGTGAGGTAATGAATCCATAAAGATGCCAATCTATTGGATTATGAATAGCTAATTTGAAAATCTGGTCTTAATTTATTATGATTATCTCTTTAATTTGTCAGTTCATTAGTGTGGATGTTGACATCAAAATTAATTAAGTATACGACAACAAACTCCCACCATTTCTAGCCATTATTGTGCAATCTCCATTAATCAAGTCTTGATTAATCAATACCTCTTCTTTTGTTCTGTATATACGTACGTAGTTAATCCAATATTTTTCTCTCCTAACGGAATCCTAATTGTTGCATCACAATTTTAATAATAATTAGAATTAATGATCTATATATACATGTGTATGTGAAGTCTTCCAGTCATAAAGAAATCACATAAAAGAAAACCTACGTACAAAACCAATCATATGGTTTCACATGATACATTAAATCTATTTTACAATAAATGTAACTTTACATTCTAATGTATCACATCAAACCATATCAGTTTGTAAATTTACTTTTATATAATCTCTTTATAAGTAAAACATTTGAACGAAATGGTGAAGGTGCTTCGATTAGATCGATAATGTTACATCACAGGAAAATGTTTTTCATAAGAACAAAGAAAGTCAGTGTTGGTTGATTACGTATTAATAATTTGGCCCTATAATATATCAAATCAATCATACAACTTACAAGAACTAATTGATGTTGTTTATTCTATATAGTTAAATATCCAAGTGTCATAGTTATGTACGTACGTAACATATGTCTATCTCATGCTACTTCGCGTTATATATAAATTATTCATATAGATCATGATATATATAATTATATGGTCAGGGACCACAATTTTCTAAACATCTTACAAACCTGCATAATTGAGACTTGCATTGGGTGTAAAATGGGCCAGGAGGATTATCTTATTTTTCGTATGAGACGTAAATTATATGACTATTATACAAAGATAATTGACCATTCGAATATGAGAGTTAGGCGCTAGAGATCAACTTGCTCCTTCACCTTTTAATGTCATGGATGATATTGATCTTTATTTAATTTATTTTATAAAAAAAAATGGTAATCACTCCATAATTGAAGACAGGCTGGCGTTGGGATAAGCAGATTATAATAATAATAATAATAATAATAATAATAATATGCTTACTATTTTTTTACCACCTCTTTATTTTTATTTTTTAAATATTTTTTAACATTCTTAATAATTAAGAAAAAATGAAAAATTAATTTTTATTACATATTCATATTTATTTTTATTTTCTTTTTATTTTATTCTTCTTAAATTAATTAAATTCTATTCATCATTCTATATACTACATATTTAATAAAAAAAATTAAAAAATTATGTATGACATGTTTGATATGAAGATGATTAGTAGAATTTTTTTTTTAGCAAGCCAACTACCATGTGATGCATGTGGGACATGACATAAAAGATCTATATATATATATATATATCATAGTCACGATTAATCTATATTATATGCGCATATACATATATATATATGTATGTATATATGTATGTGTGTCCACATGATTGCCTGGCGAGAGACGATCATGATCTAATACATCAATTCATTATTACCATCAATCAAGGGGGTGAAAATAATTTATGTTTATATTGGGGTAACATCCAGTACGTACTATAGCTAGGGTCAAGGCCGTGTCCCTATCAATTTCAAGTTTTAGTTAACATGTTAAAAGTATGGCATTGCTTTAGCACTAAACACTACTAAAACTCATGAATCGTAAGACAGCAAAAAAATGAGAGCATATCACAAATACTATTTGGAACGTCGGCAGCTGCTTGGAGAAACTAAGAAACTCATGCATATATGCATCACAGCTGGATATTGCTAGGTAGGTAGCTAGCATGCATCTGCAGTAGACTATTATCTTAGGTAGTTGAAAACTTGAAAATTAATTAATTAATTAATGGTGGTGGGGATGATTAGGAGTGATGTAGTAGTGGTAGTGGATTAAGGTGAATGATTATCTATGCTTCGGTGAATTAGCTTTTGACACCATATCTATCTGTTCCTATTTTTTTAAAATATTAATTAATAATAATAATGGATAATCAGGTAGCCCAATTTGTAGACTTTGTTCCACGCTTTCCTTCTTCTTCCTTGTGATTTGACATCACAATTAACCCGAATTGAAGTGTGCATCAAGTCGCTTTCGTACTCTTAAAACCAGCCGTCCGGATCTCTCCGATTGGTGGACGCCAGCACCTTCTTCCAATCCAGTTTATTCAACCACGCGCACAAGCATGCTTTCACCGGATCGTCCGGTCACCTTACTCCTCACTTTTTTTATTTTTCAATGGAGTAGGCCATGCCTGACTAGGGCTGCTGCAACGTCGTCCGCATAACTTATCCCTAAAAATTATGCATTTTCATCTCTCATTGATGGAACCTTACTCTCTATCCAGGCGTTATAGGACAAACGAAGTTAGGTTCATCTCTCTCCTTCTCACTCTACTGTCTCCCTCTCGCTCATCTCTCTCTCTCCATCTTCCTAGATATGTCCCTGCTAGCAACTCACCGTGACTGGTGGTCCGTGGAGTTGTGTGTGCGGCTGGCGTGGCAACGGTACTCGGTTGAGAAACAAGTCTGAACACATCTACAAAGATATGAAGAGATTTGTTTTTGGTTGATTTTCTTGCGTTTATTTCATATCTGTTTGTAAAAGATTTATTCAAGTTTTTTTTTCTTTCGTTTGATTTCTATTTTTCAGATCCACAAAACAATTTTTTCTTCTATCTGTGTTCATATGTTTTTTTTTCAGACTTTCATCTTCACTTTCTCTTTCCTCTTCTCTCCGAAAGTAAACTTTTTCTCTCTCTTCTTTTCTTTTGTTCATGTTGAGGATCGAGAACAAGATCAACACGCAGGTGACCTTTGCTAAGCGGAGGAAAGTTGTACGAGTTTTGCTGCAATTCAAGGTATTCAACAGAACAACAAAACCACTTTTATTTTTATTTTATTTTATTTTTCTATTTTCTAAGTCATCTTTATTTTATTTTCATCTCCGAGTTGATTTTTTGAAAGAGAAAAAAAATTGATTTTTTTGGGTGTTGAACATGTATTTTTGTTGTGTATTGACAGATCTATATCTATTCGTTTAGAGCTATTAATTTTCACTTTAAACGTAGAAGTGAATGCAACCCTCATCTGCGCAGAATATGATTTTAGCTACAAAATATAAAATAGAACACACAGAATATCTACCAAAAGATAGATACACAATATAAATATTTATGAGATATTATTTTATTATTTCGAAACAAAATTACAGAAATTTGAGACTCTTCTCCTCAGTCTTCAAACGATCTTGCTCCTCTAAAATTTGCGTAGCATCTCTGTCTAAAGGAGTAGGCAATCTAAAAGAAGACTTAAGCATAGATTTTAATTTCCTATTCTCTTGCTTTATTGCTTCTATCTTCATGTTAGACTCGTGAAGAAGGCGCTGAAGGATAGAAATTTTCTCATTGAGTTTGTCCAAATCATAAGGTTTGGATTGTAGTCGCTGAGAAAATGCATAAATAGCTGATGAGTAATGGGTACCTAGATTTACAAGCTCGTAGATAGCTTCAACATCTGACTTATTAGCCAGATCATTATTGTATTGCACTATAGCACCAATAGCGGAAGCAGAAACAGCTGATGAAGAAGGTGTTGAATACCTCATGTATTGGTTACGAGAAGATTGCTGAGCCATTGCAGAGTCAGAATGCAGAAAGAGATTACAGAGTAAGAATGCAGACTAATTACAGAAAAGTAAAGAAGATGGGATGCGAGTGAAGATGAGCTGAATATCTCTTTTATAGAGAAAATTATGAAAGGAAGGACGAAGCACTTCTATTGCTTCACGGCGTCCATCGTGAAGCGTCTCTCTACAAGAGACAAGAGATGTAGTAGACTAGCCTTGCGGCGCCTGACAATTCCAGAAGATCTATAAAAATAATGCGGTGCTTGTCCGGTCTAAAAAGCTGGCCACCGTTTTTGTCTCTCTGGATCTGTGTTTTTCAAGCTCAGCTAAGTCTCTCCGTCTGTCTTTTTTTTCCATCTGTTTAATTTCTGGCACTTTTTTTCCTCCTTGTTGTGCGATTGATGTATATTAAGTTTCTATTTTTCAGATCCACATAACAATTTTTTTTTCTATCTATGTTCATATTTTTTTTTCTTTTTGATCCAAGTTTTTATTTAATTTTTTTATTATACTTTTACTGTTAAAGAATAAGTTATGAGTAAGCACCTCTTAGTTTTGCAAGATCATGAAAAACTCCTTCTTTCAGCGATTAATCAATCATGTACTCTTTCCAAAATTAATTAGTAATTTTTAGCGATAAGATCAACGCATGACTACGCGTTGATGAAATCTAATTGATGATATTCGTGGGGTCTACAAAAAAGATATGCACGCGTAAGAAGACAGAAGATTTTCCCACGTTAGGTCCCACCTTCCTCAATCAAATTTGGATTCTTGCAATTATAATAACGTCCAAAAGATAAGGTAGCAAAAACCAAAAGCGAATGTCATCACGTTAATTTATGATTAATAAAGTTAAAGATTCCCGCAACAATAATTTAAGATGTAAGTACTATTTAATCATATAGAATGACTCAAAACAAAAGTTTGAATTATATGGGTCCACCACACAGAATTATTGTTCTGAATATTGCATTACGACAAAATATGTGCCTTGCACATAAAATCCCTTACTAGTATATATATATATATGCCTATAATGAGTTGCGAGTTATTTCCTCCACAGATTCTGATAGTCTCAGAAGTGTTGAATCTTTTTTGAACTTACAAAATTTAAACAGCAGTATTCTTAAATCTCGCCCACTTACATGATTTTAAGCTTCTCCGGCCTTATATTTCACATGCAGATTACGGCTAGTTTGGATTGAGAGATGAGATGAGATAATTTTAAATAAAAGTTAAATAAAATATTATTATTATTTTGAAATTTAAAAAAATTGAAATGTTTTTTATATGTTATGAGAAAATCTAAAAAAATTATAATAATGAGATGAAATTAAACACTTTTTGAATTCAAACGAGTTCTAATACTCCTTGATTGTGCAAATTAATACCGCTTTATTCACTCATTTTTTTAACCTTTTAGGCTCCCCAATATTTAGTCTTCCATTGAAGCTAAGATCTCTAAGAGAAAGGACTCAAACTTACAAAGGACATTTTTTTATTTTTCCACTTGAAACAAACCTTTACTTAGATATCATGTTGCACATGTTGATGTCCTCTGAATGTTAGTAACTTGGTATATTTGGTTCCTAAAATAAGAAAATGATTATATCAACGTAATATAGGCAGATTTTGAAGGGCTAGCCGACCTCCATCTCCATCTCGACTGTACCATCCTCCACTGACCCTTGATCTGCATAATTTTTCATCAGCTACACCTAACATCATCAAATATCCATAGTTATAGCAGTTCTTTGAAGAATAAAAAGATCCGCATCGCCATCGCCTATATTACATTTCCATGCATTGCCATCGATCGTATCTACGTCTAGTAATTACGAATCAAGAATGATATTAAAACCAAAATGCCTCTACTTCCATGAAATTCATCACATTAAGTGACAACTCCTAATTTTTCAAAAACAATATTGCTGCAAACAAGCACCCAGTCTTTCCATCGATATCTTGAACTCTCTCCATCATGTTAGAGTTATCATCCCATGATCACAGGCAAAAAGAAAAGAGATAACTGAGGGATGGAGGATAGCAAACAAGGCCTTGACAAAAAGCATGCAGCTGATGGTATTTAATTACCGTGATTACAAAACACTAGGACACTTTGTTTTCACCATAAAAGATATTCACAAATGAAGTTGAACGAACTCCGAATCTTGAGGCAGAAAATAGTCATCTGAAAATGGGGCATTTGAAACACTGTCAGAAAATATCCGTACTTGCAAAACAGCACAACACTTCCATTTTTGACCAATGAAGTTGAACGAATTCTGAATCTCGAGGCAGAAAATAGTCACCTGAAAATCGAGTATTAAAAATACATCTTGTTACTTCAGATAAAATCTGTAGTTGCAACACAGCACAAGAGACTGCATTACATGACTGAAAGCCTTCAAGACAAGAATTCAGACGGGTATGGTTGAAATACAAAAGTTTAATGTATGAAAATGAACAAACCTGCATATAAACATAATAAAAGGGGCAGGCTTTTAACCATGCAAAACTCAACCCACATCAAAACTTGAAATTCATTGGGTTGTTTCATATGATGTTGAAACTTGACAAGCTATTCGCCAACAAAATATAAAGCTACCTTCAAATATGATAAGACGTCATGCACATATAATTATTTGAATGTTGCCGGATAGTGAGGTCAAGAATGAAGAATTGGAATGTGCATTCACCTCTTACTGCATGCAAACACTAAAAGATTTTTTATGCCCATGCCAAGATTCATGATAATGATTGACCATCTTTGCTACCGCTTTCAAGGGCATTAATGATCCCTTTGCTAGTAGAAAAAAGTATAAAATGGATACAAATACAGGATACAGAGAGAGAGAGAGAGAGAGAGAGAGAGAATAATAGCGCATAACTAAATCCAGATATACGATTACAAATTTACAACTCAACATTTTAAGAAACAATTAATCAAAAAAGCAGCATTATAAGTTTGTTAGGTACGACCACATTAATGTAAGAAAGGTTGTCAGAACTACAGATAAAAATCAAAAGAATTATGCACTAAAAACGCCTACAGATATAGTATAAAGAGTGGCAGGCAAACTTACAGAATTAATCAATTTATAAAAGTCAACTAACCTTGGCTTCTGCTCTAAACTTTCAACAACCTGGCTCAGAGCATGAACAGTCATTTTCTTCACCTGTTCCAAGCAGAGTAGCAATAAAAAACCTTACAAACAGGATTTGTAATAAAGTTTTTACAATGAAACCTTTTCGTATTATACAATTATCATACGACATATCACAAATTCCTAGCTGCAAGCAATTTCAGTCAATCCAACTATGATGAGCACGCACCTAGATTAAATTGAAGTTAATGCCGATCCAAATCATCATATATCACAATCAAGTAAGCACAAGTTCACGGAAATAAGATAGGTACCATGCATTGAGGACACAAAAGTGTGTGTAAATTAGTGCAGGTAGAATAATCAGTAGTAGAGCCTTGGAAGAGAAAATGGTGTTTTAAGGTGCAATGCATCCGTAGTTGGATCACAATGAGGTGAGAGAAGATTCAAGAGGTAATGGATTGCATTGGAGCAGTGGGATGGGATAATTGTGATGGAAACAGTAATCAAGAAGTACTATGCAATCAGTAAGTTAAAGCTATGCAAAAAATAATAATAATTGAGCAGTCAGATAATTTATAGCTCTACAAACTAAATGCCTTATCATTTGCAGCATGACTTAAACATGCCACACTACATGAAATGTTACCAAACACAAGATCACATACTAAAGGTACAAACAATCACATACCTCCAACTTGTCCTCCTTGGCCCTATGATTAAGGGGAAGTGTACGGAATTCCTCTGTCAAACGTATGCACTCACCAACATTTTCAGGTGAGACAAAGTCTAGTGCAACCTTTATGCATGACTAAACAGAACACAAAAAAGAACAAATTCACTTGTTTTGATAGGTACAGAAAACAAAATTGAACAAATTCATGAACATAAAGTTATGCCCATGGAAATACATCTAATAATAGCAATTGTTTTCATACATCACAACAAGAGCAAGTAAGCATTGATTTTTTCTAAACTATTCCATTTCGAGCCAGTGTTATTGAGTGCATTGACATAATCACTTTTGTATAGCAACCCATAAACAACGATTAGTACACTTCAAGAAGATGTAATACCTTGCATAAACTAAAACTATAATTTATTTCACCAGTCTATATAGTGTATTTTCATTAGATTACTACATTGTATAGTTTAGATGTAAAGGTATCATCGCAACTAAATTTGCTAGGTAAACCACTCAGAGCTTCCAATGGTTTACTAAGTGGGGAGCTCGCAAAGACTTCTTCATCAAGAGACTAATCCGATCGGCAGTAGACACCCGAGACATTTCAACAAGGCAGGCTAAAAGAAAAAGTGTACAACAAGCAAAGAGTTATGCTTCAATTTTTTTTTAGATCGAACTCAAGTTTTTTAAAAGGAGGGCGGGTGGCCAGGTAAAGAGACGTCCTTATCTTTTATAGCAGTCTTAATTACTAGCAGTTTAAAGCCTTGAGGGAAGAGGAACAGTTTATTTTTCCAACACATGGTTCCTTTGTCATCTCTCAAGTTCTGTTTATTCCTCATTTGATTTAGAACTCTTAGCAAAGTTGATAGTGAGATTGATTTTTTGTTCAAGGTTCAAGAATACCACACATAATTGTAAAATAATGCTATCCATGCTTCAATTTCACGTGTATTCTCAGTATTTGGAACCATTGTTGTGTTCAAGCAAGGCTCAGAAAATTGGTACTGAATTGGAATTAGATAAGGATTGATTTGATTGGACTTAAATCAGTTGATTGAACCGCTTTGTGGGCAAATAAAAAAATGCTCCCAAATCAATTTCGTTTTTAACCAATCAAATTGCCTCATTTGAATCAATCAGAAAAGAATAGTGTTTTTGAAGGTGTTAAACAAGGGCCAATTTTGTGATTTTAGAATAAATATGATAGAAAATTGAGAAGGCAATAGAAGAGGAAAAAAATAGGCGGTTACTAAGGTCATAGCAGTTGAAAATGATAGAATATATCATAAGTAGTATGCACGTGTTATGTGATACCCCACATGATAAGGAAATTGTATCATTGACTAGTCCTTTTGGAGTATAGGCTATGTAATTTGGGTCTTCCATTGGGGCGTTACATGTTATATTACTTCATCCTAACCTCTCTTGTTTTCAAACGAAAAGGTGGACTAGAGTATCATTATCTTTTAGCAATCAATTAGGGCTTAGTTGGACACTTGGAGTATCTGAAAATTTTGTGAATAGTAATGAAATAATTTGATTTAAAATGTTTTATTGGGTTTTGGGAAAGGAGAAAGAAAAAATTGAATAAAAATATTATAAAGTTAACAAATTATTTGAATATAATTTTTTAATATTATTTTTATCTTTAAGTTTGTAAAGTTGTATTAATTTTTGTGTTTTGTTTTAGAGTTTGTAAAAATTGTATCAGTTTTTATGTTTGGACAGTGATTAGATGAAAAAGTTAAAAATTTAAAATTGAAAAAAGTATTTTGTGTTTGAGTGATGTTTAAAAATGAAATTATGAGAAGTTTTGAGAATTTTGAAAATTTTTTGCCCCATCTCTGTGTCCAAACATCCCCTTAGTCATTTGATTAGAGCAATGATATCAAAACCAGTCCTTTATAGCTAATACATAAACCTAGTGTTGTCCTAATGATCTTAAGGACTTTATTAACCCTACTTAAGCAGCTCACATCACATGACCATTTTAGAAGACTCAAGTAAAATAAAACAAACATTGCTTGACTTCCAATAAGAACTAAACAAGATTAGACCAACAACTTTAATGAACATGCATTAACCTTTTCACGTGGGTGGGAACTTAAGTCCGACTTTAAAGTGGCTAGAGATTCAGCATATGGCTCAGGATCACCTTGCTTCAGTTCTTCCTAAAAGATTCATGTACTTTCAATAGTAGGATTTCTCAACCAATTGATCCCCAACCACTACTACAATTCCTTTGTAGTGAATTGGCCTCTCTTATGTTTAGAATATCTTCAACTTTGAGAAGTTTCTTAGGAAGTTGTTTCAAAATAGTTGGAGCTGATTCACCGTTACCTTTGAACCCATCAAAGCACAAACCTGCAACATTAGATATCAGAGTAATTTCTAGGTCATTGAGCAGCTCTAAGACATAGGAATTAGTGCTATCTTCTTTAACACCTTACACAAGCCAAACCTTCTTGCCTAGCTTTGGTAGGTGCCTTCAAACTCTTTTGAAACACCAGTGTTTATTAGCTGTCTCCCCATCCATTTTGATGCTTGTTACAATGGGAGCACATAATCACAAAAGCACCTCAAATGTTTCGCAAAGGCTTCTCCATCTTCACTCACCTTGTTTCTTGGGGTAATGGACCAAGACCTAGCAAATGTTGTAGTTCGTAATCATAGACAGCCTCAAAAGAAGTCTTCTAAGTGGTCATATTCATTGTATTATTACAAGTAAACACTTGGTTGAGGAAGTATTCTTCACAATTCTTCACACAATCTCCTATTTATAGCTGCAATTTGGCCATCCATATGGGGTTGCTAGTATACTTCCAATTGTGTGCCCAATCTTCTCCATAACGAACGCCAAAAGTGTCTCATAAACTTCACATCTCAGTCTGACACAATAAAACAAGGAATTCCGTGAAGATAAACAATTTCCTTGAAAAACAAATCAAATGCACCATTTGTGAGAATTTATTGACCACATGTATATCTTTTAGAGGGTTGAAGTTGTTGGGATTGAAGTTAGCAAGTCTAAAAAAGGTACTAGTCTATCTCAGACAAAGTATGTACTTGACTTATTGGAAGAAATTGGGTTATTGGGTGCTCGACCTATTGATACTCCTATAGATTAGAATCATAAGCTCTTCAAAGATAAGGGAGATTTGTTTGAAGATCCAATCAAGCACGTCAACTTGTTGGAAAGTTGAATTCTATTACTATCATCACACCTAACATTTCTTATGTAGTGATTGTAGCGAGTCAATTCTTGGAAGCTCCGCCTGTGTCTCACATTGGATTGGAATGCTTAATTAATATTCTTTGCTATTGTAAGTGAACTCTTGGGCTTAGATTGCTATATAGATTAAATGGACATCTTTGAGTGGAAGCTTTTTCTAATGTTGATTGGGTAAGGTTTCCTTCAAATACAAGATATACTACTAGGTGGTATACCTTCTTAGGAGGCAATTTAGTTACATGAAAGAGTAAGAAACAAATAATAGTAGCTCATTGTAGTGCAGAAGCTGAATACGGGGCAATGCTCATATTACTAGTGAATTGACATGGTTACAACGCTTCCTTCAAGAAATTGGCTTCCTAGCTCCTACCCTTCTCTAGTTGCTTTGTGATAATCAAGCTAAATTACATATTACCTCTAATCAAATGATTCACAACAGGATTAAACATATAGAGATTGATTGTCATTTCTTCTGAGATAAGATACTTATTGGTGATATTTCCACACCTTTTGTGAAGTCTATAGCAGTGTTTTAATACCATACCGTACCGGCTACTAGTACAATACAGGTATTATACCTGTTTCGTACCGCCCCAAATATCGACCGTACTAGCCGATATTTTAGCCTTTACTTTCTTTTCTTTTTTTCTTTTTTTATTTCTTCAAACTGCAAGTTCATTTTTTGACCCCCAATTCAGACCAAACTATTTATAATTTATATATATTTATATATATAATTTATTCATATGTCGACTGTCCCGAAATAGTACCGGTACCGAAATATTTCATTCCAGTGCCTTGACCGATACAGCATCCGATGCGATATTCAAAACTTTAGTCTATAGAGCAACTTACAAATGTATCTACTAAGTCATTATGTCATAGTCATTTATAGTTTATTTGTTCTAAACTGATATTAAATGACATATATGCTCCAGCTTAAAGAATGTTGGAGGGCGTAATTGTACTAAGTATACTCTATATGGGTATAAATGTAAAACACAAGCTGATTTATATATGGTGCAATGGTAAGAGGGTAGGACAAGAGTTTTGACCTACCCATTATTTTCTCTCAAAATCCTAATCTTGACAATTTGTTCAAAAAAAAAAAATTTTATAAGTAAAATTTTATTGATAGAAAAAGGCATTGTCCAAGTACACATGGACTATACATCAAATATGCCTAATTACCACTAATCACTAATGAGAGACAAATCATGAAAATTGTCCTCATTACAAGTAATGGCCAAAGCCCAAGAAAATAAAGTGCTATAAAAGAATATCTTCAGCTCATCCAAAGAATGTTCCCTATCTTCACAGCACCTCTTGTTTCTCTCCATCCACAAACTCCATATAATACAATGAGGAATCATTCTCCACACAGCAGCAACGTGGACATTTCCCCTAATACTTGTCCAGCACTTCAAAATACCCATAACTCTTACAGGCGTAACCCCATGCCAACTTGATCCAATTAAGGATCTCATTTCATAAACACCGGGCCACTTCACAATGTAACAAAAGATGATCCAATGATTCCCCCATCTTTCTTGCACAAAAAGCACCAATCCATAATGATAAGACCACATTTCTTTAAATTGTCAAAGGTGAGAATTCTCCCAAGAGATGCAGTCCATATAAATAAAGTAATCGTAGGAGGTACCTTAGACAAATAGCCTTTCAAGGAAAACAATGATCATTAGGGAATCCCAAGAGGGCCTTATAGAAGTAACGCACCAAGAACTTTTTATTTCCACCAAGAGTCTAAATCATCCTATCCCCCAACACATCGCCAAACGACATAGCATACAAGGAGTCAAAAAAATCAGCAAACATTTCCAATTCCCAATCATGAGCCGCTTTCGAAAAACTAACATTCCAATGGACAGAACCATTGGAAAACACCAATAAATCAGCCACCATGGCCTTCGTCACTAGAAATGTTACTAACGTACATAGCATTATGCCCAGTAAAGAGATTTACATCCTAAAATACCTTATTTATTGAAAACATCAACTAAACTAAACATAACTGTTTTTTAAACATGAAACTGAAAATGTAAGGTAAAAACATAAACTAAACCTATGTGTGACTTTTATGCAATTAACGTAAAAGAAAACTATGTCCTTGCACTAGATCTACTCCTGGCCCTCCAGCTTTGCGTCCTCACAATCATCATCTATGACGGTTAAACGTAGGAGGAAATATAGAAACAAACAAAAAGTGAGTCGCATACTCAATAGATAGCACATCATACCGTAAAATATAACTTAGCATAGACTTCATATTTGAAAGACTCTTCCAACATACATAAATCATCACAGATTCACAATCATACTGCAAACATAACTTAATTTAATACATGCATATATCATCACAAATTCACATGGTATATATCTATTCATCATTAACATGAGCGTAAATATACATAATCATGGCAAACATATAACGTGAATGCATAAATGACTAACTTCATGCATTTTCTAACAATCATACATGACTTGTTTATCTTGTCTTTCACTTATCATATGGTGACCCACACTTGAGTCCATAGCACCGCATAGCTTGTTATAACAAGAAGTGGAACATGCTTGAGTCTGCATTCACTTAACTTGCATAACTGATCATAACATGGAGTGAAACACGCTTAAGTCTGTGTTTCACTTAACTTACATAACTTGTACATGGAGTAAAACACACTTAAGTCCGTGTTTTACCTAACTTGCATAACTTGTACATGGAGTGAAACACGCTTGAGTCCGTGTTTCACCTAACTTGTGGTAACCAAGCTTGAGTCCGTGGTACCGTTTAAACTTAACTTGTGGTGAACATGCTTGGGTCCGTGTTACCTTAAAATATTTATCTTTCTTTAATGCATAAGAACTTTCTTGGACTTCATGGACTCTTCTAACATGGCATATTCTTGTACATGGCATAACATGGTATATTCTTGTACATGGCGTAGCATAGCATGACATGACCTAACATGATGTAAGCATTTTATGACATTTCATGTACGTGATCTAAGTATTTACATGAACATGGCATAAATGATCTGGTTATTTTATTACATGGCATACATGGTCTAAGTACTACTACATGAATATGGCATGCATGATCTGGCTATTTTATTATATAGCATACTTAAATTAGTACATGAACATTTCATGGCTTACATGTGATAACATATCATCCATCAATCAACCATCCATAATACCACAACATACATAAGCTTACTTACATGTATATCATAATTCATTGAAGATCCTGAAAGAGATCTAACCTTGACTTGGCTCTTAGAGTAGCGTAGAGAACCATGTCATAAGCACATTATATTTTCATACATAACAATAATATTTACAATATACGTGCATTTATATGATCATACTATTTACCTCTTAGTGCTGCTTTCACAATCTTACGTCGTAGCTCATGACATATACGAGGCACTAGACGTTACTAAACTTTTCTAAAAAACGTGTCGTGGCATTCGAATTACTTAGAATCCTATCATAGAGATAATTTAATAAATATTCAATTATACAAAGATTACATAAAATAATATTATTCCAAAACTCATATCATATTACTTAATATTCTGTGTAAACATATAACTTAATAATTTTATAAAAATCTAGTTAAAGGTTAATTGGATTATTAACTAATAATAGGCTATAAATAGTATAACAAGAATAATTTAAAGATATTCTTTAAAATATGCTTAAAATCCTTCAAAAATAAGAAGGCCAAAGGCTCAATTAAAGAAAACAGTCCTCTTAAAACACTACAACAGTTTCTAAAATATAGCAAAACAAGCCCACCCAAAATAAACATGTCCAGACAAAACCAAGCCTAATAGGTTTATTAAAAAAAACTAGGCCCAACCCCTTAAAAAGAAAACACTTGGTCGAATGGCTTAAAGCCCAAGGGCCATTATAATTTAAAGAATCTGGTCCAGGAGGATAGAGGCTAAGGGTCAAAGGGCATATATGTGATTATGGAAACATTGGAGGGGCTTTTTGGGAAGTCTGAAACAAAACAATTAAAAGGAAGGAAATAGCTTGTTGATAAAACGACTTTAGAAAAAATATGGTTTCATGTATTGTATTCTGTGATGACTGAGTCTATATATAGACTTTACAAGGAATTAAAGGAATACAGGAATTAACCAACTACAGCAAAGGCCAATAGTATTTACAGGAGAGTAACTACCTTTCCTACAGTGATATTCTAGAACAAGCACAATACCACTACTGTTATGTGTGTCTGCTGTGATGGTAAATCTGAATGTATTACAGACGTGTCAAGGCTAATATAGCTTACGGGGAAGGGGTGAGATGCACATCAAGAATGGAAGGAAACTCACAGTGATGTGGATCTGGTCGAGTTCAACGGCAACTCTGGTGTGGCTGGGAGTGGTCGACGACACCACTGAACTCCTCGCACACCACAAGAGAGAGAGTGAGAGAGTTAGAGAGAAAACTACCTAGCCGAGAATCACAAAGAGAGAGGGAGAAAGATTCCGGCGTGGGCTTACCGGAAGGAGTGGGTTCGTCGGAGTTGGGCTGGCCGGCAATTTCTGTGGTTGTTTCCAGCAAGTTAAGTGTCTCGGTTGGCTATGCGAGTGGTTTTCCTAGTTTGCAGAGGCTGTTACGTTGGGCTAGTGTGTATAGTGTTTCTTGTGTTTAATTCAGAGGGTTTTGTGGAATTTTTTATAGACGACGAGGAGGGAAATGGCGTGAGTACTTAGGAGATATGCTAAGGTTTGAAGTTGAGTATTGGTTTAAATCTAGGAATCTATTCAAACTGGAAACTAAAGGATAACTATAAGGGAAAGTAGACTGAGAGGCGTGAAGGGTGAAAGGATCCCAATCCTATGAGATTAGGAATACTGAAAGAAAAATGGTTTTGAAGTGTTTGAGTTGAAAAAATAATTTCAAAACCGAAAATTACTCACTCTGGAACCCAACAGAATAAAAGAGGCGTACAGTTTAACAGTAGAAAAATCCTATTCAAAACAAATTACTACCTCAAACATATCTAATAAAAATAATAATAATAATAATAAAAACTCACACTTTTGGGGTCTGAATGTTACAAGAAATCTGGTAGAGCATGGGAAAACCATGCTTAAGAGCCCTTTCACCACACCAAACATCATGCCAAAAATAAACACAATGATCTCTTCCAACAGCAAATCTGAAAATTTTGGAGAACCTCCCCCATCCAGAGCGAATATATTTCCACAACCTCACATCATATGTCCCCTTAAATGAGATGAAACTTTATTTCCTCCCCAAATTACAAAAAAGTTTTCTCAATATGAGAGGCCACACCTGTAGGCAATGGAAATAGAGAAAGAAAATATGTAGGGAGGTTAGATAAAGTGCTCTTGAATCTTGATGAGAATAGGCTTTGTTTGAGCACTTAAATGAGATGAATCATCTCAAAAATTTTCATAATTTTCTTCTCAAACACAAAATACTTTTCAATTTCAAATTTTCAACTTTTTTATCCAATTATTACCTAATCATTACAATTTTCTCAAACTTTCAAACAAAAACAGAAAAAACAATACTACTTTTTTATATTTCAAAACAAAAATAATATTAAATAATATACAAATAATATTTTTATTTAATTGTTTCTCTCTTTTCTCAAAATCCAATAAAGCATCTTAACTCAACCATGCCCTTACTATTTACAGAACCTGCCAATCTTCTATCAATTTTTTTCTAACAAACCCTCCCAAATAGATTTTGCCTTGAAAACAGCCCCCCACGGAAGACCAAGGTATTTCAAGGGTAGTGAAGCAACCTTACAGCCCAAGATATTTGCCAAGCCCTGAATATTGTTCACCATAACCACAAGAACACTTTTAGACTTCAAAAGATTCACCTTCAAGCCCGAAACAGTTTCAAAGCAAAGTAATACAGCCTTCAAATATTGCATATGACCACGGTCCAGGCTCACAAAAAAGTGAAGTGTCATCAGCAAAAAGAATGTGAGATATATTAACACCTCCCACTGAAAAACCAACAAGAAAACCTCCATTAATAGCCGCTCCCAACATGCGACTTAGTGCGACTACAACAATAACAAACAAAAAAGAGGAGAGGGGATCCCCTTGTTTTAATTCCGTAGAGTTGTTAAAAAATCCCTCTAGTGCACCATTCACCAAAATCGAATAATGGATAGTAGATACATAATGCCTAATCCATGAAATCCATCTATCCCCAAAACCAGACCTCCCAAGTTTGGGTCTCCAAGGGAATTTTTCAGAAAGAAGAGCTTCATAGAAGTTGACAATGACTCTTAATAACATCATGGTTAGAGCAAACATGTCCATCAACTTGAAGCATCTCAATGGCATTATTCCTATGATGAGAATTAGCCACCCGATGGAAAAATTTAGAATAATAGTCCCCTTCTTTCAACCAAAGGGCACGTGACTTCTATCTCCACGAGATTTCTTCCATTAAACGCACCTTTTCAAGCTTCATAGTGATAGAGAGTTTCCTGCAAGAATCCTCCTTAGAAAGAGGAGTGCTCACCTCCCTATCCGCCAAAACCTGTAAATCCTCCATAAAGGATCTTTTTGACTATCAAGATGTCCAAAGACATCTGCATTCCACATCTTCACACATCTTCAAGTCTCTCTTCAATGCTTTCAATTTCCCAACCAGTATAAAACTTGGTGAGCCCTCTAAAAAATGAGGACCACCATGACCTAACTTTTTCCACAAAACCATCAACTTTCAACCACATATTTTCAAACTTAAAATATCTTTTACCCTCATGAATGCCCACACAATCCAGTACAATTAGGAAATGGTCGGAACAAACTCTATCCAATCTCTTCTAGAGCAAGGTAGAATAGTGAGCCTTCCATGTGGAGACACCAAAAATCTGTCCAAATGGGACCAAGCCCAATTGCTGAACCAAGTCCACCAAATTCAAAAAATATTTGGACCTCATAATCCTTTGTATACCTCAATATAGTTGCTACTAAAACAATTGTAACCACCAAACTCCTTCCATAGGCCGATGGCACATCATTTAATGACAAAAAGTAGAGTTTTTGAAGTCTCTTCTTCCTGCTGATCAACCAAGTAAACTCCTTTATGGACATGCATACAACAAATGACCTCTCTCCACAATTAATGACAAAAAGTAGAGTTTTTGACAACTAATACTAGAAACTTCCTTCCCTTTCTCCACTCGTTCAACACCACTATTAAGTCAAATCCCATCATGGTTGAAATATCCCTCACTCTTGTTTGTGGAAGGAAAGAGTAATATTCCACTATTCCGAAAATAAGGATACAGGCCCCTCTTTAAATAGATGATAATGCTCATCTATTTTAGGGATATTTACAGCTAATCTAGAAAGGAAATCAGAACTACCTAAAACTGAAAGCTATAAAACAGGAAACTAATATCTACAGATTTGGTAACAGACTACCAAATCTCCTAAAAACATGGGATAAGAAAAACTGATCTGTTAGCTGTAGATCTCCTAGATATTAGCCCCTAATATTGCTAACAGATCCTCAAACATAAATCTCTCTATAATTCTACACTCCCCCTCAAGCTGGGCGGTAAATATTAATTAACCCTAGCTTGGAACTTAGATCATCAAACACCTTTCTCGATAGAGCCTTGGTAAGGATGTCTGCTATCTAAAGACATGTAGGCACGTACAACATCTTGATTATTCATTCCTCTATCTTCTCCTTTATAAAATGTCGATCAATTTCCACATGTTTTGTTCTATCATGATGGACTGGATTTTTGGCAATGTTGATTGCAGATTGATTATCACAGAACATTTTCATAAGTTCATCTGAAATTTTTAATTCCTTTAGCACCCTTTTTAACCAAATTCCCTCACAAATACCATGTGCCATTGCCCAGAATTCAGCTTCTGCACTGCTTCTTGACACCGCTGACTGCTTCTTACTTCTCCAAGTGACCAGATTTCCCCACACAAAAGTGCAATATCCTGAAGTTGATCTTCGGTCTTGTACTGATCCTGCCCAATTTGCATCGCTGAACACTTCAATATCTCGTCTTTGGTTCTTCTCAAAAAATAATCCTCTACCTGGTGTTAGTTTCAGGTATCTCAGGATTCTATACACAACTTCCATGTGTTCTTCATTTGGATTGTTCATGAACTAACTTACCATGCTAACAGCAAATCCAATGTCTGGTCGTGTGTGAGATAGGTATATTAGTTTACCTACTAATCTTTGGTATCTTCCTTTGTCCACGGGTGCACAATTTTCCTTAGCTCCTAGTTTGATAGTTGGATCCATAGGAGTATCTACCGACTTACACCCGAGCATTCCAATCTCTTTTAAGAGATCTAGGACATATTTTCTTTGTGAGACAGAGATTCCCTTTCTTGACCTTGCAATCTCCATACCTAGGAAATATTTAAGATTCCCAAGGTCCTTGATTTCGAATTCTGCAGCTGGTAAACTTTTGATGGTGCAGATTCCCTCTTCATAGTCTCCTGTTAGGATTATGTCATCCACATACACTATGAGGACAGCAAGTTTTCCTGCAGAAGAGTGTTTAACAAATAGTGTATGGTCCGTCTGACATTGTGAGTAGCCATGCTTCTTCACTACCTTTGTAAATCTTTCAAACCAAGCTCTTGGAGATTGCTTGAGCCCATATAGAGATCTCCTAAGTTTACAAACCTTGTTGCATGTAGTTTGTGTCTCAAATCCGGGGGGAATTTCCATGTACACTTCTTCAGTTAGGTCCCCATTTAGAAAGGCATTCTTGACATCTAGTTGGTGGAGAGGCCAGTCAAGGTTTGCAGCCAAAGATAATAAAACTCGAACTGTGTTTAACTTGGCTACAGGAGCAAATGTCTCCTCATAATCGATTCCATATGATTGGGTGAATCCCTTTGCAACCAGCCGTGCCTTGAACCGATTAACACTCCCATCTTCATTATATTTTACTGTGAAGATCCATTTGCAGCCTACTGGGCGTTTCCCGTTTGGTAAGTCAGAGATTTCCCAAGTTCCATTTTTCTCTAGTGCATGAATTTCTTCATACACTGCTGATTTCCATTCTGGTGAGCCGAGAGCTTCTTGTATATTATTAGGAACTTGGATGTTGTCGAGGTTGGCAACAAAAGCTTTGAACTTCGGTGACAATCCTTCATATGACACAAATGTGTATATCGGATGTTTTGTGCATGATCTTACCCCTTTTCTCACAGCAATAGGAAGGCCACTGTCATCATTAGTTTCAGGATTAGTGTTACCTGGTGGATCTTCACTTGGTCTAGGACTTGAGTCAGACTCTTGGGTTTGCTGAAGAGATGCTTGTTGTTCCATCTCCTTTTGGTTCTTTCTCCTCCTTGAGTAGGTAATCAATTCATCACTCTTTGTTGATTGAATAGTGTCCAGATTTTGAGGTGTGTCCAGATTTTGAGGTGGATTGTTGGCTTGATCTTGAGTAGGAGGTTCTAGGAAGTAAGAAGACTCAAGGAAGAGATTTTGAGGAGGAAGTGATTCATGATTTAGTGATGGGCAAGTTTGGTCAGAATTAGGAGAGACATGAGGTGATTCTTCAATATCCCAAAGCTGATATTCTAGGATAAAATTAGTCTCCCCCTGAATATCAGATTTGGGGAAATAAGGTTGTTGCTCAAAGAAGGTGACATCCATGGAGTGATAGAATTGTTTAGTGACCGGTGAGTAGCATTTATATCCTTTTTGAGTTGGAGAGTACCCAAGGAAAATACATTTATGAGCTCTAGGATCAAGTTTGTCCCGGTGTTGTTGATGGACATGGATAAAAGCTGAACACCCGAAAACTTTGAATGGGATGGTGGAGATGAGACGAGTAGTGGGAAAGGACTGAAGAAGAATTTGACAGGGAGTTTGGAAGTTAAGAATCCGAGATGGCATCCTATTTATGAGGTATGCAGCAGTAAGGATGGCTTCACCCCAGAAATATTTTGGTACATGGGTAGAGAACATAAGAGACCGAGCCACATCAAGAAGATGCCGGTTTTTTCTTTCGGCAATACCATTTTGCTGAGGAGTGTTAACACAGGAACTTTGGTGAACAATACCATGACTCATGAGATAATCATTAAGGCTGGAATTGAAATACTCTTTGGCATTGTCAGTTTTCAGAATTTGAATTTTTGCTTGGAATTGTGTTTGGATCATGGTATTGAAGGTTTTGAAGATCTGGTTTGCCTCAGATTTTTCTTTCATGAGGAATACCCATGTGAGTCTAGTGTGATCATCAATAAATGAAATGAACCAGCGAGAACCAGTAACATTTTTTATCCTAGAAGGGCCCCATATATCACTATGAATCATGGAAAAAGGTTGAGATGCTTTGTAGGATCTGCTAGGATAAGAATTGCGAATATGTTTAGAGAATTGACAGATCTCACATTGAAATTCATTTGGATTTTTACTATGGAATAATGAAGGAAACAACTTCTCAAGATACAAGAAATTTGGATGACCTAACCTATAGTGCCATAACATAATTGCACTATCATTATTAGACTGACTCACAGACAAAGAAACAGGACTACTGGACACTGAACAATCTGATTGATGAATTGCTCCTTGAGGAGGATCATTAACCTCTAGAAGATAGAGCCCCGAACACATCTTAGCACTGCCAATCATCTTCCCCGAGTCCAAGACCTGAAATACACACAGATTTGAGCCAAATTTAGTAACACAGTTGAGATCCCGAGTGAGTTTACTAATGGACAGTAAATTGCAATTTAATTTTGGTACAAGTAGAACGGAATCAAGAGTGATGTTCTCTGAAATTTGAACCGAGCCTGTACCAGCCACCTTTGAGAGTGACCCATCAGCTATTCGCACAGTTAAATTTTTATAGCATGGGGTGTAAGTTGAAAACAGCTTCTCATCTCCAGTCATATGATCAGAAGCTCCTGAGTCTATAATCCATGGACTGAGCCTCTCCTTGTTAGCATTTAGAGCACTTAAAAAATTACCTTTTTGTGCCAGGGATCCGGTACCAACCACAGTGGGAGCTGGTGCAGGCAAGGATTGGCTGAACATTTTCTGCAAGATCTCTATCTGTTCCTTGCTGAAGGGAGTTGGTTCGGGTGGAGGTTGTTCATCCATGGAAGCAAGGTTGCCTCGTCCTTCTTTGTCATTGGCAAACCGGGAAGGCCTCCAATCTGCTGGTTTGCCGTGAATCTTCCAGCAGTTGTCCTTGGTGTGACCAGGACGTCGACAATGATCACACCATGGTCGCCCTTTCTTTGGTCTGTGATCATTGTTGTTGTTGGATGGATTCCCTCTCACCACAAGTGCTGAACTCTCAGGATTTGTCACAGAATCTTGAGATCCCATCATGATCTTCTTTCGACTTTCCTCTCTTCGAACTTCTGAAAAAGCTTCTCGGATATTTGGTAGTGGTTTGGATCCTAAAATTCTTCCTCGTACTTCATCAAGGTTCTTATTTAATCCAATCAGAAATTTATATATTCTTTTCCGTTCAATTATTTGTCTATACCTGATTCCATCATTCGGACAGCTCCAATTGTGCTCCTCGAATAAGTCTAGCTGCTGCCAATACCGATTGAGAGTGTTGAAGTATTGAGTCACTGTTAATTCTCCTTGGCGGAAGTCATGAAGAACACTTTCCACCTCGAATAATTCCGATGTATTCTCATTGTTAGAATATATTTCCTTGGCAGCATCCCAAATCTCCTTTGCTGTTCCATAGAGAAGAAAGTTTTCTCCAATGTCATTTGTCATGGAATTAATGAGCCATGACATGACCATATTATTCTCGGCATTCCAGACTTTGAACTTTTCATCCGTCTTGTTTGGTTTGGCAGCATCTCCGGTGAGATAATCATCTTTGCCCTTTCCGCATATAAACATCATTACGGAATGGGACCATTGGAGATAGTTGTTCCCATTCAGTTTGTGTCCTATAATGGGCATGAGGTTACTATCATTGTTGGAAGCCATGGCTTCCTGATTGAAGGTGATTTGGGAAACGGTAGCTCTTGAATCACGTTTCCCGTATTTGGTCATATGAGGGAATTAGGGTTCAGAGATTGCTCTGATACCATCTTGTTTGTGGAAGGAAAGAGTAATATTCCACTATTCCGAAAATAAGGATACAGGCCCCTCTTTAAATAGATGATAATGCTCATCTATTTTAGGGATATTTACAGCTAATCTAGAAAGGAAATCAGAACTACCTAAAACTGAAAGCTATAAAACAGGAAACTAATATCTACAGATTTGGTAACAGACTACCAAATCTCCTAAAAACATGGGATAAGAAAAACTGATCTGTTAGCTGTAGATCTCCTAGATATTAGCCCCTAATATTGCTAACAGATCCTCAAACATAAATCTCTCTATAATTCTACACTCACCATTGTCACTATGCAGAGATGTTTGATCAGCTCTAGAAATACTAGCAACAGTGGGCCCTCATTGAACTGTAGAACTAGCAGCCCTAGGTGTTAAAAGTCTTCTCAGCCCAAGCCTCAATATCCTTGGTTTCAGGCAACAAGGCATTTTCCTTGCATCCGCCAAATCTGTGAGCCTAATAACTCCCATCACATCTTGAATTGAAGAACTCAGCCCCAAAAGATAGCTAGTTGTCAGTTGCACATTCCTTTCATTGAGGTTGACATTAATAGATAAATTATTAAATTCAGACGAATATGCTTCTATGCTTAGATTGCATCAAATTATGAAAATGTTGGTACAAATCCACCAACAGGGAAAAACTATTTCTCATCTTTATTTTCATATGGTCCCATGTGCAGGCTTTTGGCTTTCCTTGACCATGAAGTTCCTCAACACTAAGAGCAGCCCCTCATAATTCACAAACTGCACTCAAAATAGCGCTCAACATTGGCTTCCAAATCATAATAATCTTCAGTATGCACAACACCAGAAAGTTCAGCAACCCCCACCATCGCACCACCCATACTCAAATCAAGAGTTCTCACTAATCTCTGCGATCCAGAAAAATGAGCTGACTCCACTCAAAACACCATGGAATAGATAAATCTTCAAGATTAGTTCCTCCCCATCCTCACGGCCACCTTTTCATACACCTAAGAGATCATGGTTTCCTTCTCGAAATTGCTCCCGGGCCGCCTCATGTCTCATCACTAGGGAGCTTGAACAACCCACTATAAATAAACCATACAACCCACATCTACCAGTCTACTCTTTTAAAGAACTGAATAAAATAAAGGCAATACAACATCACCTGAACAAAGAATTATGACACTCAAATATCTTCCTTGCAAGACGGAATGACTTATATAGATGCTAGAAATAAAAAAGCCCATGAAGATATCATCCTAGTCGAGCTGTAAAAGAACATTACTTGAACAAGAGATGGGTGTAGAAGGATAGACTAGTTGATACCTTATTGATGTGTAAATCCCTCTGCTTTAAAAACTTTTTTCATTTAAATAAACACAACTAGCTAGTAGTCAGCTTAGAAGAAACCGCATAAAACAGGTTTATTTTTTGTGATAGGTATAAAACAGGTTTATTTCAAGGGAAATGTAGCAAAATAATTTTGTATGACTAGTTACTGGTGCAAGAGGTACTTTAAATTTACATCCAATTTTTATAAACTAGAGAAACAAGAAAAAATAAATAAAAACCCCAAGAGAAATTTACCATACCTCTAGGTTTCTGACTTGATGAGGACAGCCAGCAGGAATGAAGACAGCATCCCCAAGATTTTGGACAAATGTCCATGGTTCAATTCCTATGACACCATAAAAAAGAATCATAATAAATTACGATAAATAAATAAATAAATTAAAAAAAAAAAAAAAGATAAGATTGCAGCATTCAGTCCAACTAGGTCCACGTATTTAAGAAACTGACCATACTCATCCCTGAGCTTTCTCTTGTGCTCCACAGTCAGATAAAAGGTCTGGTCGTGTATAGGGTGAACAACCTGTAGCACCAAAAGATATAATAAACTGATTCCACAGAAATATTTGTCAAGTATTAACAGGAACACATATAACACACTTACCAACTTATTATAAACCCACACACACTAATGTAAACTAATCAATGTACTGACTGAAGGACAGGCAATGATGTCAGTTGTAACTGCTCAGGAATATAATATATTTCCACTCAATGATTTATTTATTCACATCCTAAGTCCTGCTGGTGCAGAGCTGGTCAGGCAGATATCTACATATGTTCAGATTCCTGCTCCACCCAATCCAAGCTGAACTTTGACCTGGCCTGAGCCAAAACAATCAAGGTCCCAGCAGGCAGAAGGAAGTCTTTCTGCCCAAGCCGACAGTATAATAATGATAAAATTAAAAAAAAAAGGCAAAAACAGCAAAAAAAGGTTTTATTTGGGCCAAAGGGGAGCCAAACCCGTGTTTGAGCAAATAAGAAAATTCTTGATCTGCAATTCGGTCCTGACATCTCCTGAACCGACAGTCAGAACTCGGTTCAACTCAGAAGGCCTATCTCAACTTGGCTTCTACATGACTCCGCCTTCTGACTTCCGTCATGTCAGAAGAATCCCTACCTATATCCCAATTTGTTACATGATTTGGATTTCCAACAGTTCCCTTTGGTACAAATTAAAGGTAATTTTAAAAGGTTCAAAATCTTTTTCTACAAACCTTAGCTGTATGCATATTATTAAAAGTAACACCATTTCTTAGTATTTACACATTAAAAAAAACCACAAAAATATTTATACATCAATTATTATTTACTAATACAACTTTTCCACAAGCTTATGGTGATTCTTTTTGGTTGGGCATTTGAACCATTACAATGAACAAGTGAAATAACTTTGTTTCACCAATGCCCCAGGCAACATGACAATGATCGACCAAATGAAAATGGCATGCCAAATTACCTGCGGCAATGGACAACAATGGATGTGCCTGAATTCCCGGAAATGCTTCTTAAGATACTCCTGCAGCTTAGGACTGTCTTGTCTTCGGAAGATGTCCCAAAGGGCACCACTCTGAGAAGCTTCTAACCCATCCAAATTATTTCCAGAACTTGTAAGAAAACTCCCACCATTGTTAGCTTCATCCACTTTTGCCACTTCAGTCTTTTCCAGCACTGATCCCCTTGAAAAGTCTGCCCCATCCATCCTTGAATCTCCAGCAAGTTGAACAACATGATTGGCCGGTTCTGTAATGGTTACAGAGGTGCTCTGATCCCCAGCTTCACCGCTAAATTCTTTATCATTAGCAGTAAGTGTACAAGACCCACCGCCAGAAATGTTAATCTTGACCTTTTCATCCACAGGCAGAAAATTCCCAAAGGTTTCTTTTTGGTCTTGCTCAAAGTGCTTCCTTTTCAACTTCTCTATACTCTCGAGTGTCTTAGCTTCAAGGGGCACCTTGGCAGTATGTGTCAAAACATTTACCTGAAAATTTGAATTAAGAACAAATTAAATTAAGAGTCCCAAACAACAAAAATGACAACTTAATTTCAGTAATGTCCCTTGTATCTATTACGAGACGTGTTCTTCACCAAGGGATTCAATTTCAACAAAACTGCACCTAAGCCTTACCCATCATTGCAATATCGTCTGTTTCCTTTTACACATGTTTTACTTCCATCAAGTCAATTGTGTCAAAAGCATAATAGTACCTATTCATCCATCCGCCCCCCCCCCCCCCCCCCCCCCCCCCCCCCCCCCCCCCCCCCCCCCCAACTTCCTTTTTTAACTACTATAGAAAGTAAAATAACAGCAGGTGGCTCTCTTAACAAAAGAGCATTAAAATGAAGGAAGCTAATGAATACCCCTAATTTGGGGTGGCCGGGTGGGTTAAGGAAATGAATATTGAATCTGTGCCACCATGTAAAGTAAACCCTAAAAACATAGACTACACCCTAAAAACGTGAATATTGCACCTATGTAACTAAGAATACATGACATTGTAATAACTGCTGATTGCAGGAATATGAATCAAAGGCAACTTTATTATTTAAATCAAGTGTGATTAAAAAAAATTAAGAAACATAAAGCAATGTGTGAGGTTGTGAATATACTAGGTTTGGACTCAATGTAGAAATTGCCCATTAAACTAAACTTAAAACAACCCAATACCAGATTGGCAAACTGCAAACAGCTTTGCCAAAGTCATGGAAGCTTATATAACATAACTGGTTCGAAAGATTATGAGATAAGTATGCCATAGAATTTAGTCAACTGTGGCAAGGAGTCAAACCCATAAATGTTTGTGATGGGCACTAACAGACACAGCCATGAAGTATTCAGCAGATACCAAAACTTATGTGATTCATCTGGCCCTTGGCCCTTAACGTGGATTTCCTTTAGCCTATACAAACAAACATAGACAATTCCAAGCAGCGACCCATGCAAAGAGAAGTTCCCCTCCAACAAACAAAACAAACAAAAAGGTAGAAGTTCCAACAAAACCACACATACTGCATCAGACATGTCGCAGTGAAGCTTAGTGACAGAGTCCCCACGGCCAAGCTCCTGAGGAATTCCATAAGCAATATAAGTCTTGGGGCCCATATCTGGCTTCAGAGATTTCTCGGGCAAGTTGACTGCAATATTTAAAAGACCCTTGCGTGGATGTGTATATTCCTTAAAGGGCAAGCAACAGATAAACTCAGCACCATGACGTGGCAAGCGTTCCTCAAACAAATTAGAAGGAGGCCAATCTTTCAGTTTTAGTATCAAGGGCCACAAGCGCTGATCAACACGACCATGCATATACCATGTAAAGAACTGGTGGATATTGATATTGCACTGCAATTCATCAAACAAATTAGAATCATAAAGAAAATCCAAGACCAGACCCAAAGACTCAGACGAGCCTCACAAGACGAAAAACCAAAGGCTATGCAATAGAGTAAAAAATAAATTGTTTATGTTTAATGCAATCAAGGCTATTTCTATTTGGAAATGATAGCAGTGACCTGTGACAAGAGGAGCTAATTACTAGAGACCGAACAAGAGCAGGCTGAGAAGACAACTGGGAAAGTACTCTTAATTTCTTCCCATAAGATAAAAATTTTTTGAAGCGAACAGGAGTGTAATCCAAGGGTACAGGAAGTACAGAAAGATATTCACCTAACTAGCAAAAGAAAAAAGTGATATAAATCCTGGAAAGAGTTGAGCCTTGACACCAATCTCCTGCAATCCTCAAACTTACGCTTATTTCTTTCTCTCTAAAGGCACCACAATAAAGCACGATAGAGTCATCCTCCACAATAAGGCACACTTATAGCTACCAATTTGACCTTGCCAACATGTTAGAAGATCCACCTTGCGAGAAGGCACAACCCAATCTATCCCAAAGAGTCCAAAACCCCTAAAGCTCTAAAAAAAGAGGGAAAAGTAAAAGAAACAACCATGAATTATGGCTCAAAAATTAGGTACTAACAGTCACCAAAATTGGGATCAAAGTTTTCAGTTTGAGATTGAAAGGACAGGAAAGCAATCATTATGATCTTCCCCTGAAAAAAAAAATCTGAGAAGGGAGTATATCCAGCTGGTAATTCTCAAGGGAGGGGATTATAGATGACATGGTAAAGTTATGGACAAGTTGATATTGGAAAACGTATTGCTGTCTTGTAAACTGAAGGAATTTCCCGGGTAAAATTAGTTTGAAAATTCCAAATAAAAGATTCTTCCATTCCAAGCAACTATATAGACATTTTCATCAAACAAGATTAAGCAAAGTAAATTAGACACAAACATCATTGGAATGAAAATAAGAAGTTAAGACATCCAGAAATAAGATTCTTTAGAAGGATGGTAATGAACTCACCTCACACCAATCCAAGCAATCAATAGCCTTCACTTCCAACTCCCTATCATGTTTGGCATGTTTCAACTGACGGACTGCGCGCCACATGACCTCTGGTTCCCAACTTAAACCAGATGCAGATTCAAGCACATTACTGACAATTATGGGCTCAGCTCTGCTCCAATGCCACTGGAAATGCTTCAAATCCCCATGGTTTATATCTTGGGCCCTCGGGCAATACAAATAGTTGTCATCAGAATCTTCTCGAGATGCCGCTTTTCGTAGCCTATCATTACTGAAGTCGACTTCTCCCACAGAGTTGAAGCACAAACACCGTTGTAAAGATGTTGCAGCCACATCCATAAGTTTGCAACTTTTGGCTATTTCTTCTGCTTTTTTTACCAAGTCTGAAATGAAATTTTCTGAAAAAACACATCGCAATTCTAGAATTCCCTGACCACAACCACCCATGTCTTTTGAGGGGCAAGGAATGCTACCATCTCCTTTTGATTTCCACCCAGATTTTGACTTCTTATGATCCACAGGGCACGTCTCAGCAGGTAATTTCACTTCCTTACCCTCTCCACCATGCAAATAGTCAAGGCCACGGTCAATATACTTCATAATCACTTCTTCATCACCTCCCCGGATGTTTTCATCACGAATCTCCCGGCAACAGATAAGGCAAAGATCATAGGAACATCTAGGACAACTTCTGTGAAAATCATATATGGAAGTCTTGCAGTTGTCACTGCAAAACAAATGTAGCAGGAAAAAACCTTCGTAAAACTATGCAACTATGCGAAACAGAAGGCATCTCTAGAAAAGACCTTTTTTTTAATTGGTAAACAAATTTTTATTGATCAAAAGAGTAGGCAAGAGCCCAAGTATACAAGACATATACAAGAGCAACACCTAAGCGTGCTAGTTTAGTGATATAAGGAATTCATGGAAGGTCATGCCAACCGGAAAAGACCTTACCAATACATACGTTCGTCAATAGGGCAATCTACTTGCTTTATCTCTAAAAGTGGATGCAATAAACCTATCAAATGAGCATGGCATAATCAAATCAGAAGATTACATAAATAATAATAATAAAATACTAAAGAGCAACTGCCAGCAACAGTCAAAATTAAGATCAATCCAAATTAAAGAAAAGTGTAGATTATAATGTTCAGCAATGAAGCAAGCCAAAAGTGATTTTCTCGAACAAGTGAAAATTGCAATTTCCACATTTATGAGACGTCTTCCAATCCAGACTAACTCAAGTTCTGTGGTCACTTCAAAACTATAACAAAAGTTACATGACGGACAAGGTTCTAACCTTTCTTTTTCTTCCTTTTGGATAAGGACAGAAAGAAAATACCTTGTCTTTTGACCTCCATTTCCTTTTCAGTCATTTGTTCTTCATTAAGTTGCCTCAAAATTGGAAGAATTGTTTGTAGCACATATTTATAGTGCTCAAACTGCTCGTCCTCACTGACAGTAAATTCTAGGTTCTTCAAATTCTGCACCACAACTTATAATGTGCCAAACTCACATTCATGATAATATAAGAAAAAGGACAGCATCAGAAAATACACTACCTTATGAAATGTGAGAAAAAGGATAAACTAACCTTAACAGGCACGTCCAATCGTAAGCATGCTTTGCAATTGCAATTTCCACGACACACTGGACAAGCCTCTGCAACAACATCCTTCTCCATATTTGGATACCTATACAATACATATGGTAACTGTACATGCAGAAGCTCATATTTTGATACAGAATGTTTTGTTGTACAGCTAGAAATATTTTGGGACCTCCCTTAAGTTTCATTGTCAAGCCTCAGGGGCATAGGTTCCAATCCATAGAAATCAATTGTACAAGTTTTGGAATTTGGACCGAACCCTAATAAAATTTTAATGAAGCTGAACAGCATGACTACCTTATTTTGCTCTGATGATACATACTTCTATTATTCATTCATGCAATTCATCATGTCTGAGGATGGCTTGCTTAATAAAATTGTGCCTCTGATCTTCATTAGAAGTGGCTGGCTTACTCACCAACTAAAAAATTGTAAATTAATGTCTCGAGCTGTATAATGCATAGTTTGCATGTTCACAGATTATGTGATTCACAACAGAATGACTAATTTCAAGATTACAGCTGAAACTTCATTGCGGTTATAAACCAAGATAACTTCAATTCAAAGTGCCAAAACTAACACGTAAACCACACTGAAGTTCTATATAAAAGTGAATACCAAATCAACAAACTAGTTAAGCAAGAAGAAAGGGAAAAAATACTTTTACCATCTTTTCAGGCAAGGTACACAATATCGTTTTCTCTTACAACTCTTGCACCGAACAACCTCGCCTTTATCATTCCTCTGACATTGATGACACATTAAGGACTCCTCTTCGATCCACTGTCGAATCCAAAGTCAGTCAACCACACAACAAAGCAAAAACACAAAAAAGGGAAGAAGATTGGTACTTTATCATATTTATTTATTTTAGCAATATCTTGGTGCGGAACTTCTGTGGCCCACAATGAATAACCTGTCCTACTGTTCCTTCCATAAGAATCCTTCCTCTCTGCCCCATTGTTCTTCTTTTTGTTTTCCAAAACTGCCTCTTTCGTAACCTTGTTTGCAACTCCAACTCTACCACGCTTCTTCTTTGGCCTTCCCAGCATCTTCCCCTTATTTGCATCGCCAGCAATGCCTTGCCCTGGATCGAACCTATTACTTTCCTCAACTCTCTCATCCTGCTGAGCACTGCAACTTTCTCCATGGCCTTTCTCGGCCGATAAGTTCTTTCTCTTCCTCCCACGCTTCTTTATTGGCCTATCCAGTATCCTCTGCTTATCTGCGTAGCCTAAAATTTCTTGTTCTGACGCCAACCCGTTGTTATCCTCAATCTTCTCATTCTTCTGAACAGCGTAATTGTCACCAGCAGATAGCTTGCTTTTATTCCTCCCACGCTTCTTCACCAAAACCTCACCATCATCTTCGCCCATGAATTCAGCATAGTTCAGCCTCTTCACCCCCCGAGTCCTCGGCCCACTTCCCATATAAACCCCAATTCCATTAACCGAAGCATCGCCTTTCTCGGCGTTCTCCACCGGAGCCCCAGCGTCCCTTTTCGTCACAGGCTCGACTGCTTCTCCAACTACTCCTTCCCCCTTAGGACCACATCCTTCCTGCAAATCCCGCTTCTTTCTACCACGCGCCATCACAAACCCAGCAAAACAGAGAAAGCTTGGTGAAGGAGCAACTGGTTTTGAAGAGAGAAAACGTACATACGTTATAAAAAGTGAAGGTGTTTTCAGGAAAACAGTGGGTGCGGACTTTTTTGAGTTTTGAAAGTGTGGCGCCAAGACGGATCTCTTACCACCCTCGGCCCCTGGGTTAGCTTCTGCCTACTCTTACCATTTTAGGGTTGTAATTATACTAGTATTCACCATTCAGTGGGCTGTGGGCCAAATTCCAAATAGAATATAATAAAGTGTCACTATTGTAGATGAATATAATATAATAAAGAAGTCTGATACATCATAATGGAATGCCCCCATTTGTAATAGAACTAACTTCTTATATTCCTAGTCCATTGACCATGTGTCAATGCTCGTCGGAACGACACTATCAACTAGGTAATTATGTTTTGGAGGAACATTATATCATGTGAGATACTTTGATTTTTATAAATACATCCTCTCGTAAGATTTACATGATTAAAAATATAACTCTTCTAACCTAATCATCAGACACATCTTCATTGGAATCACCTGAGCTTATTTCTCTTAATTGCAAATGACGAGAAATACATCACAACCGCCACTAAAAATAGTATCAAACACACATTGTTTCAAATCTAAATGATTAAGAAAGTGATTTTAAATTACCAATAAATATGTTCAAAATAAGAGGTGCATGATGATCTGATGGTATTCTTGTTCTCAGGTAATTTGTTCTTCGAACTTCATTTGCAATGGCTTTTTCGAATCTCTCTTGGATCTGGCCTTGTTCATTTTCACAAAACTCACATCTTAATCATTACAATTTTTTCAAATCTCCATACAAAATAAAATAAATAATTCAACTTTTTCAAATTCCAATACAACTTTTTTAAATTTCAATGCAAAAATAATATATTCTAATAATATTTTATTAAACTTATCTCATATCATCTCATCTTATTTCTAAAAACAAATGAAGAAGTCGATTAATCTTTGATCCTCCATGAGTTTTCTCTACCCTACTTTTGCACTTTGGACGAGGATGCTACCATTGTTCCTCCTTTTTTATCGGCTATTGTAACACACCCGAAATTACTTGAAGAAAATATACTAAGAATTGCTCACTTCGAGAGGAACACTTTCAAAAAAAAAAAAAAAAAGATATAAAAGGAAATACAACAAATACTACTCTCACTAACAAATGGGCCAGAGGCCACTTAATAAGACTATAAAATAAGGACAATTCAACAAATTTAAAAATAGTAAATGGGCCATGGCCCAACTCGAGATTGGCAGAAAAATAAAATAAAAAATAGCCACAAGCCAACACATTAGGACTGAACCAACCAAATCCCATAATGAACTTTGGTCCATCAGTGTTCATAAATGAAACTGTGATAGCAATGGAAAGCAAATAATTGTGCACATCCACGATCCAGCAAAAGCCCCGCCTACTTTGTCCATATATTCCCAAAAGATTTTATACTTCCATTTGAGTTGGAGTGTAAGATCATTGGCAAAGATCCTAAAATGGCATTGGTTTAGCCGTCTAAAAGTTTTGATTTTATATTAATAAAACTTTCTACATTGGAATAGCCAAAACTTGCGAATAAGAGAACATAACCACATTTATCATGGTATTATTTAATAGATATCTCACAAGTGTATAATAAAAAAATAATTTTTTTTTAATTTAAACGCATCAAATAAAACATAAAAGTGAAAAAAGTCTTATGAAAATAATATTTTATTATGTAGTTGTGTAATAATTGTGTTATAGTAGTAGTATCTTTATATTTTTGTTTATATACTGCAAATAAATGTTTTAATTTATTATGAATAATATTAAATATAGTTTTAGGACGTGTAAATCTTGTTCATTTCCATTGAAAAAAATAGGGTACGTCATTAAAAAAATAATTTTTTCATATAGATTCCAGATTTATTTATTTTTCTCAAAATGTTATATAGTCAGAGACTTGCACAATTAGGATTACGAATATCATTTCTCTTGTTATATCTGTTATAATCTTAGAACGAATGATTGATTTAATACATATTTTACATGTTTTTATATCCAATTGTCTAAATACCAAACAACTTAAAAATAATTTGTTCACTTTATGCTTTGTGACTTTGAACCCAATTCTTCCTTTATCATATTTTTTCAAAAGAAAAAATAAAGTTTTCCTTTCTTATCTATATTTTACTTTTGAATCCATTACTAGGTTGGATATCGTCAAGACTTTGCTTGCAAGCAAAGCTATGAATTTCACTTGCACAAAATGTTCAAACTATTTCATACCAGTAATTAGATCTTTAATCATTCAATTGCATTAAAAATCTTGCTTTACTTAGCTTAATTCACACATTTTTCTGAATAATGCAAGATACAGTCATGGATTGTACAAGTATCGTGAACTTCTTTTGAAAAAGTGTGAGGTCCACTATTAAAAAATATTTTTTTTATATAGATATCATATTTACTCACTTTTTTTAATAGAAATGTGCAGTACTTGCACATTCTATACATGTAAATATTATTTCTTACTTTTTCTTTATTGGATTTTGTTGAACGAGTGGTGGTAGGGACACAACTCTTTTATGGGCTTTTTTGACAATTTTCTATTAAATGAATGTTATTTTTATAAAATATTATTAGTCATACACCTCAATTTTACAAAAATACCATCCATTTAATAAAACTTTGTAAAATACTTATAAAGAGTTGTATCTTTATCATCGCTTATATAATTATATTGAATATATTAAGGTATTTTAGTTTTTTTTTTTTTAAATTCGCAATATTCAAAAGTAATTTTTTAAAAATTATAATATCTCATACCTTCTTGAATTCATAGTTGAGCTTTCTTGTTTGATGCTGTTTTTTTACGACTTTTTCTAATTATTATTGTTATTAGAATGGTTATCTAAATTCTAAGATATATAATAAGAGAGAAACAAATGAAGTGAGTCTCAAAGAATTATGAATTTTTGTATGAATTTCTCGAATGTCATTAAATACTTAATGCAACATTTGAGATTGCAATCTCTATTTATTGAATTAGCATACTAATGATGTAATGCCAAGGAATAATATGAACGATCTCAAACGTGATAATCACCCAAAATACTCGCCCAATATATCAATCCTTCCCGGCATGATAGCGGATTCAAAGTACCAACAATCCACAGTCCAACCATAATCGGAGAAGATCAAGTCGTTAGGCAAGTCATACTAATTAAACACTCAATCTATATATATGGGGATCAAAGCATATGGTAGAGGTAACTTTTAAATGATCTGAGAATTGGAATATTCTATATTCTTTATTTTAACTTAGGCATCAAATGTGTCTTACACCACACCGAGCCTCTCTTATATTTTTTATACAGGTCATCAGAGACTATTAATAAGAATACGAAATACGTCCACAACAAGAATAATAACATTGTATGTGACCTCTCAAACAGTATTCGAACATGAATTTTGGACTTGAATTACATGTATCATGAAATGCCAACCCCACTAAAGGCAAAAACTGGTACTGGGTTGGTGAACAAATTGATTACACACCTTCCAGCTGTGGAAGCTTCAAAGTAGACGTGCATACAACTTTATTATGATTATGCTCTTTCTTTTGAGGAAAACTTTAAGGCCACCGCTAGTGGCTCCTGCTGGGGTCATTGTTGGCTAAAAAAAAAAATTTTTTTAATTTTTTTTCTTAATGATTAAGAAAAAATTATTTAATATTATTATAAATTTTTTTATATTTTTTTAAAACATTTAAATGTATTAAAAAATGATTTTGAAAAAAAAAAAACAAAAAAGTAAAACTTTTTGTTTGCCTAACGGTGCGGTGCCTTTACACCGCGAAAAATTTTAGTTGCAAGCACAATGGTGCACTAATATGTGCATCAATTGAATGTGATTGGTCAAAAAGTTGATTTGATTGAAAATAATGCTAATTTAAATTTTAAATATGAAAGAATCAGTATTGGTACGCAGATTAGTACGTGACTATGTTTGTATGTAGCAGAACTCTTACACCGCTCTTCTTTTTATCTAGCGATTAAAGCTAACTAAGTGGCAACGGTGACCCAACTTTATTATGGTTAGGATTGGGGACCATTACGTAGTACTCGCAGTTATCGCAGATTCGGCCGATGTGGACAAAAGAAATTGATTGGATCAACTATTTTTAGATTGGACGGAACCGAATCGTATTATATAAGATCGAATTCGATCCTTGGTCTAGGAGCTTTTCATCCCGGATCAAATTGGACCGAATAAAAATTTAAAAATATATATTTTATTATTTATATAATAATTATATATAATTAATTATTAATATATCACAATATTACATAAATATTATATTTTTTAATATATAAATATATAGTACTAGTATATATTAATATATTAACATATTATAAGAGTTATAGTATAAATTATAATATATGTATAAATTATAATAGTATTAGTATAGTTAACTTAATATGTTAATATTAAATCACTATAACTATATAGAGTATTATTTAATATAATATTACTAATTTATCACTTACATATAGTATATTTATTAGTTATAGCATTAGTATTAAGTCTATAACTATATATATATTTTTTTTCAAATCAATGTATTATTATATTTTTAATGTATAATTATAATATATAATAATAATACTAATATATATATTAATAATTGTATAATTTATTATGTAATTTTTATTTAATAAATCACTTAATTTTAATTTAATATTTTAAATAAATTTCCTAAGAATGTTCGATCATATCCAATCCAAAAAATAATAATGGACCTATCACGGACTGGACCGTGCTCATTGCCAACTCAAATCATTCAAAAATAGACAGTGTTATGGCTACAGCTCCCAGCTCCCACTGGGAGCCACCATTAGTGTAAAAAAAATTTTTTTATATTTTTTTAGATGTATTTTTTTAATACTATTAAATATTTTTAAAAAAATTACAACATCATTCAAAAATATTTTTTTAATTATTAAGTAAAAAAATGTAAAAAAATAAAATAAAATTTGCAGCTGTGGCTCCCAGCGGGATACATAGCATTTTCCTTCGAAGATGCCTCCACATCCAGACAAAACTAATTAAACTGTGCAGGCAATATAGTCGCCATGGCCCATATGTGAGAACTCTCGTCGTTTTTAATAGGTCAAAGGAGGTGGGACGATTGATGGGGCAGATTTCTGAAAGAGGGGCAGATTAGTTTGACCCCATTACATTATTAAGATTAACACCACCCCATCTAGTATTTCAAAGCCCTCCATGCACGAGTTTCTAAAAGTCAGTCAGATGATATCAGCATTTCTTTCTTTTGAGTTTTTAGAATGTTTAATTTTTTTGTATTTTGTTAAAAAAAAAATTTATTAATCATTTTCATATCATATATTATATATAATTTTTTAATTTTTTTCTTATTAAATATATGATTTATAAAGAAAAAATAGAATAATTTCATTAGTTTAAAATAATAAAATTATAATTATAAAAAAATAAAAATAAGTATAATATATAATATGTGAGGATGATGAATAGTCACACTTTTTTCAAAAAATAATTTTTTTAATTTTTTTCTCATTATTTTATAATATAGTATTAAACTATTAAAAACTATTTATTATGTTTTATTTATGATCTTATTATTTAATGACACTTTAAAAATATTAAAAATATTATGAATTAATAAATTTAGAAAAAAAAGGAAAAATAATTATTTTTTTAATAATAAATCTTTTTTTTTAAATAAGTATATGGCTTGCACAACTTAAAATCATATATAATATTATTTATATAAAAATGGTATACATATAATTTATTAATTTTTTTACACAATTTTATTATAAATAAAAAATATTTTTATATAAAAAATATTATTTTATAAAAAATATTTCACATTTAAAATATAACTATATAAAAAATTTTATAAAAAGATTATACCATTATTGTAATATTGTCGTTGTAGCCTCTCCTTTCTCTCCCTAAATATCAGTCACGGTCGGTAGCCGCGTAGCTATTCCCAATCAAAGCGTGGGGACCTTTAGCCAATAGCCATCCGCTCTCACCTGTTAAATAGCATTGACGTGACTACTCATTATTAAATTTGAAATTTTAATTATTTCTATGTCGGCCGGTGAGTTTATAAGGATGGTTTGGTTCAAAATATAATTTTTAAAATTATTATAAAATTACCTCTTCCCATTTTATTTTATAAAATTATTATAACTTTTTTAACTTTTTACTCGATATATAAGAAAAAATTTAACTTTTTTAAATTTGAAAACAAAAATTATATTAAAAAAATTATATTACAATAATATTTTATTCAATTTTTAACAAAACATCTCATTTTATCTCATTAAACAAAACTTAAAAGAAAATAAAATACATATAATTTTTTTTAAGAATATTTTCCATAATTATATTTTTAAGTTAAAAATATTTTATAAAATAACTTATAAAAATAACATTATTTTATATAAATATTCTTATTTTAGAATATAATTATATAAAAAATTATAAAAAGAATTGTGTATATCTCATTACTCGTTTATAAATATATTTTATATATTAATTAGAATTTAGTTTTTCATGTAAACTATAAATTGTTTTTCAAAAAAATAATCTTATAAATAATTTCTTTCACATTTTATTGATATAAAGAGGCTAACAACAACTTACAATAATGTTACAACAACTTAAGTTGTGATAATTGAGATATTACTATTAGCAAATGCTAAATTCTCTTGAATAATTTCAAACCTCAAGACTCAAAGAGCATCCAATGCTACACAGGGCATCTGTGGTGCCTTTTGGTGAACAAAAGTTAAGCTTTAAGTTCATTTTAAATTAATCATCAAGCCAAACTATTAAACCAAAGTATTTGTTTTTTCTATTTTTTTTTCCAAGGACTTGATAATCTCCCACTAAATAAAAGAAATGTTGGAATTGTCTAAAAATGCACATTTTATGTCTCAAATTGAACAAACTTATTTATTTAATTATTGTAATATTGGGTTGGTGTTAATTATTTAAACAATAATAATTATATATATAAATTCCAAATATACAAATCATTGCGCATATTGTTCGTAAAAAATAAAAAGGCACTGTTATAAAAAAAATGTAAAAAACTAATTTTTTATTGGTAAGATATTTTTTACAAAAAATTTACACGAGATTTATGCATTTAAGATTTTTTCTTAACTTACTCTCGATTAAAACAAAGGGTTAAGTGGTTGGTTTATATAATATTTTAACTAGAAAAAATTATATAAAAATAATTTTAATAAATTATATAAAATCACGTTAATTTATAAAATTAAATATGTATATTTTAATTTTTTTAATGGATACACCAATTATTTTTTTGGTTTGATGCTAGTGATTCATGAATATTAAAACTAACAAAAGGTCTTATTGTAGTAGGGTGGGGAAGATTGGTTCTCCTCCATTCGGGAAGATTGCCATTCCTTGATAAATTAATTTTTATGCTTATACTTAATCTCCATCTCTCTTCTCATTTTTAGATGTATTTTATTTATCTCTCTCTCTCTCCCCCCTTCGAGTATCACATTGAGATGGTCTTTATGCTGATTCTAGAATTTGTGAAAAGCAAGTTTAACTTCAAGGATGACTGCATCAAATTTTAAATAGCATATAAGTTATATCAAAAATAGAGATTTATTGAGGGTTAGGGTTGGGGTTGGAGGGGGGTGGACGGGGGTGATCCTGCTATCTACAGCCACGCATACCTTGTATTGCAACAACTATTTTAAGTTTGTGAGCACTCATAGTCAGCTAGCATCAACAAACAATGGTTTATTTGGAAAGATTAACAAGAAACAATACAAATATGTTGAAAATGAGTTTGAAAAAAATTTAGAAAATATTTGGAAAAAAAATCTAAGAAATGAGTTTGGAAGAAATATGTTAATTATAAAATCTTAAGAGATTGAGTTTTTTTTTTTTAAATGGTAGAGAAATACTTCAACCTACCAAGAGTCTTAACTGTACTCTGATTTGCTACGAGTTTAAAGAAAGAATAAAGCTAGTGTGTCGCCCGGGTGATACCGTTCAGGAAAATAATATTTTTTTATTTTTACTTAGTGATTAAAAAAGTGATTTTAAGTATATTGGTGTATTTTTTTTCTATTTTATAATTAAGAAAGTGATTAAAAAAATATAAAATTAAAAATTAAAAAAATAATAATAATAATAAGGTACGATGCAGACGGCATAGTAGCCGCACTCTTAAAGAAAAAGAAACTTGTTATGAAACTAATGAAAAGATAGAGAGCAAAAGAGAGAGATGTTTAGAGAACTTTGTTTTCTCTTATTTCTTGGGGTCTTACACAAATGAGGACTCCCTCTATTTATAGGGATTTCTTGGTACAAAGGATGGTTAGGATTGTTACACTTGTCATCAATCCAATGGTAAAGAGTACAAAGGAGGTTAGGTGTACCTAAAATCACTATTGGGGGGTAGGTGTACCTAAGATTACCATTGATGGCTAAATGTGGTCATACAATGATGGCTAAATGTGGTCATACAATACAATTTGAACTTGGTTTCTAACACTCCCCCTTTGGATGACAACCTTGTCAAGGAAAAACCCAGTGGGAAAAAAAACCAATGACGAAGGAAAAAGAGTACAATATTCTGTATATCGTCAAGTGCTTTAAGATTGCCTCATTAAAACCTTGCAAAGGAAAACCCAGTGGGATAAAACCTTAGCGAAGGGAAAAGAGTACAATCAGCACAAATCTTCAAGACATTTACTCCCCCTGAAAAGTGCATGATAATAGGTCTTCAAGTCTTCGCATTCCAATCTTCTGCACAAGTTTCTTAAATGTTGCAGTTGGTAATGCTTTAGTGAATAAATCTGCCAGATTATCACTTGACCGTATCTGCTTGACATTAATTTCACCTTTCTCCTGAAGTTCATGAGTATAAAAGAATTTAGGTGAAATGTGTTTGGTTCTATCACCTTTGATATATCCTCCTCTAATTTGAGTAATACAAGCAGCATTATCTTCGTATAAAATTGTTGGACTATCATTAATCACTGGAAGACCACACTTTTCTTGAATATGTTGAATCACTGATCTTAGCCAAACACATTCTCGACTTGCCTCATGAATTGCAATTATCTCTGAGTGATTTGAAGAGGTAGCAGATATTGTTTGCTTGACAGATCTCCATGATATAGCAGAATTTCCATAAGTAAATACATATCCAGTTTGAGATCTACCTCTGTGTGGATCTGAAAGATAACCTGCATCCGCATATCCAACTAATTGTGGACTTGATCCATGTTGATAAAATAATCCCATATCAACTGTACCTCGGAGATATCGAAGGACATGTTTAATGCCATTCCAATGTCTTCGAGTTGGTGCGGAACTATATCTTGCAAGTAAATTAACTGAAAATGCAATATCAGGCCGAGTGCAATTTGCAAGATACATCAGGGCTCCAATTGCACTGAGATAAGGTACTTCAGGACCAAGAATTTCTTCATCATCTTCACAAGGACGAAATGGATCTTTTTGCACATCAAGTGATCGAACAACCATTGGAGTACTCAGAGGATGAGCATTGTCCATGTAAAAGTGCTTCAAGACTTTCTCTGTATAAGTTGACTGATGAATGAGAATTCCATTTTGTAAATGCTCGAGCTGCAGGCCGAGACAAAATTTCGTTTTGCCAAGGTCTTTCATTTCAAATTCATTCTTTAAATATGTAGCGGTTCTTCTTATCTCTTCAGGAGTTCCAACAAGATTTAGATCATCAACATAAACCGCAATAATAACAAATCCAGAGTCTGATTTTTTAATGAAAACACATGGGCATATTGGATTATTCTCAAATCCTTCTTTCAATAAATATTCGCTAAGGCGTTTATACCACATGCGTCCGGATTGTTTTAATCCATATAAGGATCTTTGAAGTTTAATAGAGTACATACTTTTAGATGTACTCAAATTAGAAGCTTCAGGCATTCTATATCCTTCAGGGATTTTCATATATATGTCATGATCCAATGATCCATATAAGTATGCAGTAACCACATCCATTAACTGCATATCTAATCCTTTTGTAACTACCAAACCAATCAAAAATCTGAATGTGATTGCATCCATAACAGGAGAGTATGTTTCCTCATAATTAATCCCTGGTTTCTGCAGGAAACCTTGTGCAACAAGTCGTGCTTTATATCGCACAATTTCATTTTTCTCATTACGCTTACGCATAAATACCCATTTATATCCAACAGGCATTACACCCTTTGGTGTTTGTACAATTGGTCCAAAGACCTCTCGCTTTGCTAGCGAGTTTAATTCAGCTTCAATAGCTGATTTCCATTTTGGCCAGTCATTTCTACGTCGACATTCTTCGACAGTTCTTGGCTCAATTTCTTCATTACTTCTGGTAATGTCAAGGGCCATTTTATATGAAAATATGTTGTCCACAACGGTTTTATTTCTATCCAGAATTTCTCCAGTATTCATGAAATGTATCGAGATCTCGTTATTTTCAGGTACCTGTCCCTCTTCAAGGGAAGACATTTCATTAAATACCTCTTCAGGAGGTTCTTTTTCAGGAGATTTATTCTCTTCAGGAGTATCAATTACTCTTATGGCCTGTGTTGTGGGTATGGACTCTTCAGGAGTACCAAATTCATTTTGTATTTTTCTCTTCCGAGGAATTTTATCCTTTGCACCAATAGGCCGTCCACGCTTCAGGCGTATCTTGGACTCACCTGTTGCTGTTTTGGCAATTTGTCCTTCAGGGACTGCAATCCTTGCTGGAATATTAACAGCAGGAATATATGATTTTACCACACCTTTAGTGTCAGTAAATGCATCCGGTAATTGATTTGCAACACTTTGCAAATGAATAATCTTTTGAACCTCTAGTTGACATTCATTTGTACGAGGATCAAATTGGGAAAGAGCTTTATTTTTCCAAGTAATTTCCTGTCGTGCTTCAGGCACCGACTTCTCATTACCCAATGTTGGGAAAATGGATTCGTCAAAATGACAATCCTCAAAACGTGCCTTAAACATATCCCCTGTAAGAGGCTCAAGGTATCTAATAATAGATGGAGAATCAAACCCAATATATATTCCAAGTCTACGTTGAGGACCCATCTTTGTACGTTGTGGAGGTGCAATTGGAACATATACCGCACATCCAAAAATACGAAGATGAGTAATATTTGGTTGTTGACCAAATGCAAGCTGTAATGGAGAATATTTGTGATATGCTGATGGCCTAACACGAATCAATGATGCTGCATGAAGTATAGCATGTCCCCAGGCAGAAATAGGAAGTTTTGATTTCATAAGTAAAGGTCTAGCGATTAACTGAAGCCTTTTAATTAATGATTCAGCTAAACCATTTTGAGTGTGTGTGTGGGCAACTGGATGTTCAACATCTATGCCTATTGACATGCAATAGTTATCAAAAGCTTGAGATGTAAATTCACCTGCATTATCCAATCGAATAGTTTTAATTGGATAATCAGGAAATTGTGCTCTAAGTTTAATTATTTGGGCAAGAAGTTTAGCAAATGCAATATTTCTAGTGGAAAGAAGACAAACATGTGACCATCGACTTGATGCATCAATTAAAACCATAAAGTATCTGAACGGTCCACTTGATGGTTGAATAGGCCCACATATATCCCCATGAATTCTTTGTAAAAAAGACGGAGATTCAAAAACAATTTTTGAGATAGATGGTTTGATAATCAATTTACCCTGAGAACATGCAGAGCATGGATATTCATTGGGTAAGATAATCCTCTGATTCTTTAGGGGATGCCCATACGAATTATCAAGTATTCGTCTCATCATTATTGCTCCCGGATGTCCAAGGCGATCATGCCAAGTCATAAAGACTTTGGGGTCAATGCACTTCTGGTGCATTACCACATGTGATTCGATTGTTTTCATTTCTGTATAATACAATCCAGATGAGAGGGCAGGCAGTTTTTCTAATACGAGCTTCTGGCTCGAAATTATTTTAGTAATGAGAAGATGCTCTTTATTGTCTTCGTCGGTGGTTTCAATATGACAACCATTACGACGTATATCCTTAAAACTCAATAAATTTCTTCTTGATCGTGAAGAAAATAGAGCATCATCGATGCAAAATTTGGTGCCATTAGGCAACACAATATAAGCTCTTCCGGAGCCTTCAATTAGATTCGATGAACCAGATATGGTATGAACGTAGGCTCTACTCAATGTTATATTTTGAAAATATTTTTTGTCTTTAAGAATTGTGTGAGTTGTAGCACTGTCAGCCAGACATACATCTCTATTATTCATCTCAAGTTCATCAGTAATACTCATGATTCTACAAAATATATAAAACTTTCATTAAAACATTGCAAAATATAAATAAAGAAAATACATTAATCAAAAAGGAACACTTCCATCACCAATCAAGTGATCTATTCTATCACTAGAATTTTCAAAGAAATCAGAAACATCAAGATTTGTAATATCTTCTCTATCTAAAGCATCTGATGATTCAGCAAAATTTGTTTCAAACTTTTTTGTTTTTTCTTTTATAGAAGTTTGATATAAGTCAACCAAATGCTTAGCTGTACGACAGGTACGAGCCCAATGTCCAGTCATACCACATCTATGGCATCCATCTTCATCTTTCTTTAAAGATTTATTTTGAGGACCTTTGCCCTTCTCTGAGTTGAACCACTTCTGGTGGTACGGTGTATATCTTCTATTATCCCTTTTAGTGTGGTCTCTTCTAGGACCTCCACTTCTGTAATCTTTTCTACCACGTCCTCGTCCTCGGTTTCTTTGAAAATATGCACCATTTGCTTCTGGAAATGGTGTAAATCTAGTATCATTCACTTCAGGGAATGATATAGAACCAGTAGGACGTGACTGATGATTTCTTAATAAAAGCTCATTATTTTGCTCAGCTACAAGAAGACAAGATATAAGTTCAGAATATTTTTTGAACTTTCGCTCTCGATACTGCTGCTGCAGGAGCACATTCGAGGCATGAAAAGTGGTATATGTCTTCTCTAACAAGTCATCATCAGTGACTTTTTCACCACATAATTTTAATACTGAGCTAATTTTAAAGAGTGCAGAGTTATACTCACTAACACTCTTGAAATCTTGCAACCTCAGGTGCATCCAATCATGACGAGCTTTTGGGAGGATCACAGTTTTCTGGTGCTCATATCTCTCCCTTAAATCATTCCACAAAATAAGGGGATTTTTCACCGTGAGATACTCAGTTTTTAATTCTTCATGGAGATGGTGCCTAAGGAAAATCATTGCCTTAGCACGGTCCTGCCGGGACCCTTGATTTCCTTCTTTAATTGTATCTCCCAGGTTCATCGCATCTAGATGGATCTCAGCATCAAGGATCCAAGATAAATAATTTTTCCCAGAAATGTCAAGAGCAACGAATTCCAATTTCGTAAGATTTGACATTTTCTACATATATAAATCAGGAACATAAGTATGTTTATATTAAGAAATACATTTACAAAATTATGAGAATAAACATAGAGTTTCATCAAGTAATATAACATTTCATATTCATATTGAGAATTACAAATAATATATTGAAAAACTTACTTGAAGTAGAAGACTACTAGCTTCAAAACCGTCAGAGACTTCGTGCTGATAACGTGTTATGAAACTAATGAAAAGATAGAGAGCAAAAGAGAGAGAGATGTTTAGAGAACTTTGTTTTCTCTTATTTCTTGGGGTCTTACACAAATGAGGACTCCCTCTATTTATAGGGATTTCTTGGTACAAAGGATGGTTAGGATTGTTACACTTGTCATCAATCCAATGGTAAAGAGTACAAAGGAGGTTAGGTGTACCTAAAATCACTATTGGGGGGTAGGTGTACCTAAGATTACCATTGATGGCTAAATGTGGTCATACAATACAATTTGAACTTGGTTTCTATCAAAACTATCAATTTTTTGCCTTTTCACTTTTTTCTTCTTTTACTTTATCGGTTCTCATTTTTGCTTTATTATTATTATTTTCTCTTTCGCGTAGACTAGCCAGTTATCTCAGTCTGCACATGCCGACTGGACCTAGCAGTTATGTAAAAAGTAAACATAAGAATCTGTCCGGGTAGGTGTCGAGATCTCGTCAGAAGGACAAAAGCAGACGTGGAGAACCGTTGAAGCATACAAGATTGGCCCAGATTTCCTTTTTCATTAATAATTATCATGATTGAAGGGAACTTTTTATATATATATATATATATATATATATATATATATATTTTTTTTTTTGTCCCAAAGAAGGGAACTTTATATTTGAATCCCAATAATACTATGCATCGAGCTACAGCCACATATAAAAATTGCAGTTTGTAATCACCGAATAGACTGTTTTACCCCTTTTTTTTCCAAACATTTTTTATATATATTTAAATATTTTGTTTTAAAATTTACAACATTATTTTTTTATAAAATACTTATTTAATTATTAAATTATAAAAAAAATCGATAATCACTATCGATCACTTTTATTCCGGAGAGTAGCATTATCCTAATAATATATCTCATCCTGAAATACACATATCTCTTGTATATATTTCAGTTGTCTGCAATATTCCATCTATCTACTTGCGTGTAGCGGACTGAAAAACCCCAAGTTTTGGAGTATTTTCCATGTTAAAAAGGTCAAAAAAATCTAAGGCAGCGGCTTTCATTCACATGCAACAAATTAAACCAATCTCTTTTAAACGGTCCACATTCCAACTAGCAAGCTTGCACCATGTGTGTTTTGTTGTTTCTCTTGTCCGCGATTGTCACGTGTAATATATGCTAGTTTTGGCATGATAAAGGCATATTATTTCTGGATTAAACTGCTGGAGTCACGTACGTAGAGATGGTGAAGAGATTCAAGGTGTGGGTTTACAGGGAAGAAGAGCTCCCAATGGCAAACAGGGCCATTGAGTTACATCTACTCCATCGGGGGACAGTTCATGGACGAGATGGAGAGAGGGGAGAGCATTATACTACAAATGCATTATAGTACTAAGTTGGCTTGGTTTAGATTGAGAAAGGCTTCCCCCCCCCCCCCCCCCCCCCCCCCTTCAAATTGAGAATGACTCTTAACCCATCTCATCTTATTTTATTATTATGATTTTTATAAATTCTCACACAAAATACAATAAACAATTTAACTTTTTCAGATCCTAAAACATAATAATATTAAAAAATAATATTATAATAATATTTTGTTCGACTTTTAACTTTTATTTCAATTCATTTAATCTTAATTCACTATCCAAAACCAACCTAATTCAATTTTATTTATAATAATTGTTATGGACGTGTTTCACCGCCATCAACCAGCGATCACTTGCAACCAAAGAGTAAGACGGCTTGATGGTTTGAGAGAATGTCTCTGATATCTAAGTCAATGGTCGAATGATCTCTAAAATACCAAAAACAATCAAATCCCCCTTTACATACCAGGATTTCTCATTTATATAGAACTCCTGAAATGTTCTATTATTGTGTGATAACCGACCAATCTATTATTCGAAATTCAAACCTGGGGATGAGGGGTTCATTTCGTATTTTATTTGAAATGATAACTGTCTTGATCCCATACCACATTCAGATATTTATCCAGTCAGTATTGGCGATGGGTTAGATTCCCCTTAAAAAGGGGCTGAGCTTCACTTATCGAGACGAGGTGGGCTATGGGCTTGTCAAACAGCCCAGGCCCATTCGGGTTTACTCGGTTAGAATATCCTCTCCAATAATGTTCTCGTGTTCTGTTGTTGTTATTATTATCATTATTATTATTATTATATGGTTCAAGCTAAAGATTAAAAAACTAATGTGATTTCTACGATTAAGAATTGTTATATAGATTATAAAAAGCTACTTAACTCATTTTACATTTCATGATTCATAAAAACAAATCCCATACCAATCCAAAAGGAAAAAAAAGGCAATTAATTCCATTTACCAAACTAAAATAGAAAAATGTTCTTACTCTTTCACCAACCCAACCAATTTTCTTACACTTTCAATTATTGAATTAAATGAGATGAATAAAAGGATGAGAATTCACAATCCACAAACTAAACTAGAAAAATGTTCGTACTCTTTCACCAACCCAACCAATTTTCTGACACATTCAATTATTGAATTAAATGAGATGAATAAAAGGATGAGAAATTCACAATCCACAAACTCAAAAGTCAAAAAAACCATGGAGTACTAGATCGAAAAGTCCATGACATTGATCATTACTAAAATGTAATTTCATGCCACATTAGTATCTCACAAGTGGTTCACATGATAGAATGTTCTAAAGTTTTTATTCAAACTCTAAAACATAAAATAAAAAAGCAAACGTATAGAATAAGTCCAATTATATCCATTGCTCATCATTTATCAAGAGACCAATAGTACCATTATCCATTTGGTCATTCGTAAACATCCTTATTATTTGATGTGACATATTATAATTTATTTTAAGTAATATTTAAATTAAAAATAATTATTTAAAAAATATTTTTTGGTCAATGAAACATATTATGAAAAAGTTATATTAAATATAGTCTTGTAATCTGTAATTTCTGCCTACTCATTTAGAAAAAAAAGTGAGATTTATCATTAAAAAAATAAAATTTTCTTGTGAATTTTAAATTTATTTATTTATTTCGTAAGATTTGCATATTCTATGATTACAAATATCATTTCTCATTATGAAAATAAACTTGTAAATTAATATAAATTGATATGATGTATTAAATTATAAGAATTTTGTTATATAAATTATATAAAATTATTGCATCAAAATGAATTACTTTATAAATTTATTTTTTTATCAAAGAGTTATTATATTTTTAAATTGTTATATAAGACATACCATCTAAAAATTTGATTAATAATATTTAATTAATTTACACGTATGACATTTATTTTTATTTACTTTTTTGACTTCTAAAAGGAAATGAGTAACAATGAAGACTCATTTGCCAGCTCGAGAATGATTCGGTGAGAGTGGGGGACAAGAGACTACCTTATCTTTGTACCACCATATACGTGACAGGCCACTCCCGCAGATAGCCCAAACGAAAAGAAAACAGTGTCTTCTCCTCTCTTTCGTCTTTAACCATCAACTACAATAAAAAGGCCAAAGCCACACAGGAAGCTAGCCAAGATCCCCTCAGCAGTTCTGATCTCTCTGTCACACGTTGTTCTCTGAAGAAACCCCGCGTCTCTTTGGGAGCGAGAAGAAAAGAAAAAGGGTAAGAAATGGTGATTACGACGGCGATCCCGGACCCCCGGGCCAGCGAGATGTTGGACTATACATATGCTTCTAGATATGCACGAGCGCCCGTTCCCAAGTAAGTTGCTTTGGGTTTTTCATCTCCCTCTCTGATCTGTTTGTTTCTCGGGAATTTACGAGAGAAAACGAAGATGGTAAGTTGTGCTGATGTTTTTAGTAATTTATATTTATATTTATATTTTCATGGTTGAAGGTTCAGGATGCCGGAGAATTCGATACCAAAAGAAGCGGCGTATCAGATAATAAACGACGAGCTGATGCTGGACGGGACGCCGAGGCTGAACTTGGCGTCTTTTGTGACCACTTGGATGGAGCCTGAGTGTGAGAAGCTCATGATGGCCTCCATGAACAAGAACTATGTTGACATGGATGAGTACCCTGTCACCACTGAACTCCAGGTCTACCCTCTCCCCTCCATCGCATTCACGCAATAAATATATGCAAAACTCACTTAACTTGATATAATACAAATATTTCTCTTGCAATAAAATAAAATAGATTTGATTTATCGTATTTAGGAATAGTTTGGGTAGTTACGAGTGTACACTATTATTTATTACTTTATTATTATTTTTAATTTATTTTTTAATATTTTATACTATAATCAATATATTTTATCATTATTTTACATTACTATTTATAAAATATAAGAAATTAGCTCAATGCCTAAACGCAACCTCACGCAAATATATGAGTTCTCTCTTTATAATATTTATTAATCTTTCATCCTATTATATAAGATATGACTCGTTTATTATTATTAGATGATAAAAAATCAATTAATAAAAAATATCTAAAAGTAAGAAATGTGTCACATCTTATATAATGGGATGAAAGTAAAATGATAAATATATATTTTTTCGTGGTGTTTACATTTTGGCGAATCAACCGTTAGAGCATTCTCATATTGCTTCCTAAAGTATCATTTTCCCTAAATTATAGGATTTCTATTTGGGGATTTCCCCAAATACATGCTCCATCCAGTTCTCCGTTTTAAGGAAAAGGTTTTGGATGTAAACGGTGGCTCCATATATTTGGGAAACTACTTGTCATCCTCTAAATCACCTTTTATTTATATTTTATAGGGAGTAGTTAAAAATATAGAAACAAAGTAGTAGAAATAATAATAAAGAAAGAATAGAAAAAGATTATTTTAATAGAATAGAGAAATGATATGGAATAAGAAGTAGGAGATTTTTTAAAAATGAGTAAAATTTAAGAGAAAATTATAGGAAACCGGATGAGAATGCTCTTACATTGGATTAGCTATATTTCTCTGAGTAATAATAAATTATTAATATTTATTTATTATTATTTTAATATATATTTAAATCCACCAAATCAGCTCCATTTTCATTTTCATAATTTTAAAAAGCACCAACATATACAATCAAATATATCGAGAAAATACAAAACATCAAACATGCATCAAATTAGATCAAATTGTAAATTACAAAAACACATAAAAATACATCAAAGCCATAAAAGCACAGCACCATTTCTAAAAAGTTTTTTAATTAATTGCCAGGGCTACATTCAGATCTTTTATGGAGAGAGAAAATAATATTGTTTTAATAAATTGCCCATTCTACAAGCACTCGGTACAAACTTGGCTATTAACTTAGATGAAAGCCATTTTCATTTATCTTTGCCTCTTCCAATGCAGGCTAAAAGACCTGAAATTAGTCAAAAATTGCATAAAAGAATAGGATGCCTGCATGACTGGTGTGGATGCTCTTAAGAGTGATAAGCACAGATCAAGATCTGTAGTATTTACTTTTCCTTTGTGGGTGCTTTTTATTTATTTTGGTTTTTGGATCATGGACCTGGACCGGTGTAAAGGGCACATGGCTTTTGTGGGAACTGTGTTGCACTTAGCTCCCTAAGTTGGGTAGCAACCTGTACTTCACATGATTTTCTCTTAAATAATGTAACCTGTTAATTCTAAAATTAGCATTTCCAGACATCAGTAAAGAATCAAATATTGTTTATGAAGGCAGGTGTGAAAATGTTGACATTTTTAAGTCTTTTTTGTTCTTGGTTAACTACCAAAAGATTGATGAGTAGAACTGAAATCTGCAGAACCGGTGCGTGAATATGATAGCCCACCTATTCAATGCTCCTATTGGGGAAGCTGAAACTGCTGTGGGCGTGGGTACCGTGGGGTCATCAGAGGCGATCATGCTGGCTGGTCTAGCTTTTAAAAGAAAGTGGCAGGCCAAGAGAAAATCAGAGGGCAAGCCATATGATAAGCCCAACATAGTCACTGGTGCTAATGTGCAGGTGGGTATGTAATTTAATAAGTATTTTAGGTTGAATGAACTTAGATCATCTACTCTTATATCATTTTAAATCATCACGGATGGAAATAGATGAATTTAATTATTTAATTCATAATCCAAACGGGTTGCAACCCAAGAAAGAGGTTTTTAGTTCAGGACGAACTAAACTGAGCTAAATATATGTGCTTCACAGGTTTGCTGGGAGAAGTTTGCTAGGTACTTTGAGGTTGAGCTGAAGGAGATAAAACTTTCAGAGGGATATTACGTGATGAATCCAGTGAAAGCAGTTGAGATGGTGGATGAGAACACCATCTGTGTTGCAGCAATTCTGGGATCAACCTTAACTGGGGAGTTTGAGAATGTGAAGCTCCTTCACGAACTCCTTACAAAAAAGAACAAGGAGACAGGGTGGGACACCCCAATTCACGTTGATGCTGCCAGTGGAGGGTTCATAGCACCATTCCTTTATCCTGATCTGGAGTGGGACTTCCGGTTGCCTTTAGTGAAGAGCATAAATGTCAGTGGTCACAAGTATGGGCTTGTCTACCCTGGTGTTGGCTGGGTTGTTTGGAGGACCCAAGCAGATTTGCCAGAAGAACTTGTCTTCCACATCAACTATCTCGGTTCTGATCAACCCACATTCACCCTCAACTTCTCCAAAGGTAACAACAGTAGTACACATGCATACAAAAAGCCGATGCGGAAGATTTTATTTTCTTACAAATCAAATTTTGTCATGTTGGTGTGGAGGATGTGTCTTCTACACCGGCTTGAAAGTGGAACACTCTCAATTCGATAAAATGTACTCTTCTTAGCTCGTGTCCGTCTTCAATTCTGGTGCTGAGTTATATCTACCAACATTTTAATAGCTTTATAGAAGTAGTTATCAGATCAAACCACTTGCTTATATGGGTTTAACCTTATAATCTAAAATGTTCATCTCAAGCCACCAGATGTGTTAACAAAAGGACTTGAACTTGGCACATTTTCCCATCAATCATTTAATTTTAGTCAAGTTCTGGCATTAGCCATGCAGTTTTCTCAATTGTTTTTTTTTTGTTCATTTATTTTTCTAACACTTTCAATTCTGGCAGGTTCTAGTCAAATAATTGCTCAATATTACCAGCTTATACGGCTGGGCTTCGAGGTAACTGTCTTTCATTCTGAATCTATTATCTTACATGTAGAGGTCCCAAGAGAACATTGTTCAATCTAATAGGATCCTATGTTTTATTCTGTAATTTTATTTATTTTTTGTTGTTGATGTTATCTATAAAAGGGTTACAAGAACATCATGGAAAACTGCATGGATAATGCCAGAGTGCTGAAAGAAGGAATAGAGAAAATGGGGAGATTTGACATTGTTTCCAAGGATGTTGGAGTTCCCCTGGTAGCCTTCTCCCTGAAAGACAGCAGCAAACACACAGTGTTTGAGATATCAGATAGCTTGAGAAGGTTCGGGTGGATAGTTCCAGCCTACACAATGGCACCTGATGCCCAACACATCGCGGTCCTTCGCATAGTGGTTAGGGAGGATTTCAGCAGGAGCCTGGCCGAGAGACTTGTTGCAGACATTGATAGAGTTGTGAAGGAGTTGGACACACTTCCCAGCCGTGAATCGACCCAAGCTGCTCACATCACGGCTACTGTTGAGGAGACACAGGGCGCGGATGGAGGCGGCGAAAAGCATGTTAAGAAGAAAGCGAAAGAGACCAAGGAGGTAATCGCCCACTGGAGGCGATTTGTGGAGGGCCGGAAAGCTGGGGTTTGCTAGTAAAACCGAAGCTCTATCCTTTTGCAGGCAGCTCAGATGCTTTCTATATGTTAATCACATTTGCTATGTGTTAAGTTATATGTTATTTGGGTTTGTTTGATGATTATGTGATATGTGGTTTTCATAAATAAAATCTTTCGTACGGCTAAATTTCATTGACATGTCTTGTTCCAGTACAACACAACACCACCTTAAAAGAAAAACCAAAAAGACAGCAGCACCTAGACATGTCCTTAGATATGTCCTATAATCTTTACAACCATTTTTACACTTACAGCATGCTAAGGTATTAAGTAACAACAGATATACAACATAATAACTTTTTTTTTTACAATTCCATTTCAAATAGAGAACAATTAAAACAAATATCTCAATCGAGAAATGCTACATACAATTTTAAAGTGTACAAGTTCGGTATATTCTTTTTGAAAAAATATAATCTATCATGAAAGTGTTGAATTTTTTTTGTATCACATTTTTTTCTATTTTTTTTAAAGGGAGTGCAGAATTGCATAAATCATTTCCAAGTTCAAAGAGACAGTAGAACCAATTCATAAAAGCATTGTACTACTACATTAGATGGTCGTAAAATAATTGAGAAATGCAATCATGAGTATACAGGCGTATTACAATCATTTTAAAAAAATAAATAAATACGACTTACATAAAAAGAAATTAATTTTTTAATAATAAATTTTATTTTTTTTTAAAATGACACTATAGTATTTGCACACTCAACAGCTATAGGTAGCATTACTTAAAATAACTATATCCTTTATCATTATTTTTATTTGAAGAATGAAACCGGGAAGCCTTTACTCCCTCTCAAAATTGCCATGGGCCGCAAGTCAACGGTAAAAGAGACATCTCCACGACCATCACGGCCCATTTTCTTGTCCCCGAGAAAAATACCCTCTATTTCCTTCTCTTCCTCCGTAACTATAAACCTCAAAACGGTCGTATCTTTGTAAACCTCTCGGTTGCTTTCGAGATGAGGAGGCTCTGTAAACATTTATCTGCGATCAGATTCAGAAACCCTTCAAACTCTTTCTCAATCCGCAGCTTTAATATTAATCCCTCAGTTGAACCCAGATGTCATTTAGCTGATTTTATTGTCTCTACGTCATTTCTACAAACACCTTGTTCGGAGTCTGTCAAACTGTCGTTTCCCTTGAATCCTCTTGCGGGGTTCATGGTGTTCGCGCGGCGGTTTTGTTCAGAGGCTGTCCCTATTGGTCCAAGTTTTGATCTTAGCTGCAAGGATGTTGAGAAAGAGGATAAATGTTTGGAAAGTGATGTCGATAGGTTGTACAATGCTGTCATCGATAACTCTAGTGCGTATAAGAATATGGAGAAGGCTCTTGACCAAGTTGGTGTAGAGTTGACGAATGAATTAGTGGTTGAGGTTATTCGTAGGCTTCGGTTCGAGGAGAAAATAGCGTTTAGATTTTTTACGTGGGCGGGGCATCGAGAAAACTATGCCCACGAGTCTCGGGCGTATAATGATATGATTGATATCCTGTCGAATACAAAATACAAGGTGAAGCAGTTTCGAATTGTTTGCGATTTACTGGATTACATGAAGAGGCGCGACAAGAACACGGTTCCCGTTGAAGTTCTGTTGAAAATTTTGAGAGATTACACCGAAAAACATCTGACCTATTTGCATAAATTTGCCAAGAAGAAGAGGATAAGGGTGAAGACGCAGCCGGAGATCAATGCTTTTAACTTGCTGTTGGATGCTTTGTGCAAGTGCAGTTTGGTCGAGGATGCTGAAGCCATGTTTAAGAAGGTGAAGAACAAGGTTAAGCCTGATGCTAACACTTATAACATATTGTTTTTTGGGTGGTGTAGAGTTAGAAACCCAACTAGAGGGATGAGAGTACTGGAAGAAATGATTGAATTGGGTCATACTCCTGATAATTTTACGTACAATACTGCCATTGATACCTTTTGCAAAGCAGGGATGGTGACAGAAGCAGCTGAACTCTTTGATTTCATGAGAACGAAAGGTTCCACTCTGTCTTCGCCTACTGCTAAAACTTATGCAATCATGATTGTGGCTTTTGTCCAGAATGATAGAATGGAGGAGTGCTTTAAACTTCTAGGGCATATGATAAACAGTGGTTGCCTTCCTGATGTTACTACATACAAGGAAGTGATAGAAGGGATGTGTTTGGCTGGAAAGATTGAGGAAGCGTACAAGTTCTTAGAAGAGATGGGAAATAAAGGTTACCCCCCGGATATCGTTACTTACAACTGTTTTCTCAAAGTCCTTTGTGACAATAAAAAGAGTGATGAAGCACTCAGGCTTTATGGAAAAATGCTTGACATGGATTGTGTGCCTAGTGTGCAGACCTATAATATGCTGATTTCAATGTTTTTTGAGATGGCAGATACTGATGGGGCGTTTGAGACTTGGCATGAGATGGATAAGAGAGGCTGTGCACAAGATATGGATACTTATAGCTTGATGATTGATGGGCTTTTCCGTTGTAACAAGGTTGAAGATGCATGTTCCCTTTTGGAAGACGTGGTAAACAAGGGAATGAAATTGCCATATCGGATGTTTGATTCATTTTTGATGCAACTTTCTGTGATTGGTGATCTCCATGCCATCCACCGGCTCTCGGAGCATATGAGAAAGTTCTACAATTCTGCTATGGGAAGACGTATTGCACTCAACCAGAAGCGAAAGAGCATGAGTTTGAGAGGGAAGTAATGAGATTTCTAGATTAGCCATCTAACTATCTTTTCAGTGTCTTTGTGGAGATCATCCATTGCGATATTTTCGAACTGTTGGTGCTGCCTCATCATGCCAAATGTTTGTATTGCTGAAAGTACTCTTCTAGTTTACTGCTAGTACTACTGAGGTATCTAATTCCATAGTTTGTTCCCCTAACTTTCGTCTCAGTGTGGTGCCAGCCCAGCAGAGTAGCGCTTTTGCTGTTGGTGTGATTTCAGATTCTCTACATTTCACTGCTTCACAGGATGAGATTGAGCTGCCATCCGGTGGAGCAGCTACCTTCCTTGGAAAATGCAAAAAGTGCAGCTGCCTTCTTTCCCAGATTCTATTTCTTGGCAGTAAAGTGCGGGTTGACCTACAACTCAGTATCTCTCTAATTCGTCTGAAAATCTCCCATTTGTGCAAGACTGGTAATGTCCTGAAAGTTATAATATAGTTGAGAGTGGTTTTAAACTTTCATATTGACACATCCTGTTTTGTAATTCTTGTTTAGGAGGCTACGTGTCAGCAAGGAGGGATCATGAGCCAAAACCGTGTTTCTACTTTTTAGCATTGAGGCACATGCCTTCCATGGACATGTGTTTCTATGTCAGGTCTCTGTCTGCAGTGAAGGTTATCGCTCTTGGTGACGAACCAGTCCTGACGAAGAAATCGAATTTAAAAGCTTGTAGATTTTACTGAAACTTCATAAATAATTTTCTTGGAGACTGCGTTGATGCAGCTGGATGTCAATAATTTCAACTATAGGTATGTAGATAGTCGATACAGCTTTATTGTATATTTTGTCTTTGATTCGTGAACGAGTTCTTTACTGTTATTATTTTCATCGCCACTGTCATTTTTCTGATTTCTGATTTTGATCACGTCTTCATTCTTATTCTGTCTTTTGTTCCTCTCCAACAACCCACCCCCCCCC